>CAUYLG010023508.1:0-122935 GCA_963573385.1 Cacajao melanocephalus | reverse complement strand
TTTTCCCCTCCACCTCCCTGCACATTCACAACCCCATAGCTTTTTTTTTTTTTTTTTTTTTTTTTGGTTACAGAGTTGTGTTCTTATCACCCAGGCTGGAATGCAGTGGCTCAATCCTGGCTAGCTGCAACCTCTACTTCTTGGGTTCAAGCAATTGTCCTAACTCAGCCTCCAAGTAGCTGGGATTACAGGCGCCCACCACCGTGCCTGGCTAGTTCTTGTATTTTTAGTAGAGAGGGGGTTTCACCATGTTGGCCAAGGTGGTCTCAAACTTCTGACCCGCTCAGCCTCTCAAAGTGCTGGGATTACAGGTGTGAGCCATTCACTTTTTTTGAGAAAGGGTCTCAAGCCCATTCACTTTTTTTTGAGAAACGGTCTCACTCTGTCACCCAGACTGGGGTGCAGTGGTATGATCGGCTCACCACAGCCTTGACCTCCCAGGCTCATGTGATCCCCTCACTTCAGCCTCCCAAGTTGCTGGGACCACAGGCACACGTGCCACCATGTCCAACTAATGTTTTATTTTTTGTAGAAATGGGGGGGTCTTGCCATGTTGCCCCAAGCTGCTCTTGAACTCCTGGGCTCAAGTGATCCTCCCACCTCAGCCTCCCAAAATGCTGGGATTACAGGCGTGAGCCACCATGCGTTTGCTCGAGACCATACCCCACAGCTGAAAGGAATCCCCGGTTCTCTTATTCAATCAACAATTTAGGACTAATTTCAATCCTGTGGTTACTTCAAAGACCAAATTAGAACCATCTCCTCAATTTTCTAAAGCTGACCCCAACCCAGAAGGCTTTTGATATATAGTCTAGAATATTCCTAGCCCCTACACTTAATTTCTGTGTTGTCTTGCCATTACTTTCTAATTTTTTTCAGAACATCTTAAAGCCTGAGTTGACTTATGAGTTGCAGCAGGAGCTGGAAGCTCACAAGGGTTGCTGGAAGCCCCAGGCCACTTTCTCAAGGGCCAGTAGGCAAGAGACTATAAACACAGCCTTCTTATCTTCTCTCTCCCCCATCACATATGGTCACAAGTCTGGGCGCACAGTTCCTAGGAAACCATCAGATCAGAGATGCCATCAGAGGACAGATGAAGAGCCCCAGCGTTGCCCCCTTAGTGCAGATTCTAGGAGAGACAGGTAGGCACAGACAGGACTTTCAGGACTGCTGGGGCAGGGAGAGTGCCGGAAGGTCCTAGAGATTCTCATTAACACTAACCTTCTGAGAAATCCTCAAAGAGCCTAACTGAACTTAGTTAACCCTTTTCTTACTGTCATTTTGATTATATTACTACCTCAAACGACCAGAGGCAAATGACCTTGGACAAGTCCCTCTTTCCGGGACCTCAGTCTCTTCATACATGAGATGGCTAGCCAGACGGGAAGGGTCCCAAGAAGTCACCTAAGGCTCCGGATTTCACAGACAGGCCCCCTGTAGGAGCCAGGGTGGTCCAGAGAATCGAAAGGAATCTGCTCAAGGTCACCAGAGCTTATTCCAGAGGTTCATTGAAAAGAGAGGTCCCCCACTTCCCAGCCCAGGCTCTTTCCACCACCCCCTCCATGGAGCGATGAGATCACCAAGCTCCGGTTCGGAATCTCTAGGAATGTGGGCCATCCTGGGAATACACCCGTGGATTCTCCCACCACAGCAGGGCCCCCTTCACCCCACCTCCTCTGGGATTCCCTCACTCCCCCAGACCAACAGGTAGCCCTAGGGTGCCTGCCTATGTTGAAGACCGTCTATCTAGGGGAGGGGGAATGAATCCATCACCCTGCCCTTCCCCCATCTCTGGATTCACCAGTAAGAAAATGAGGCACTCTCGGTGGCCCCTCCTCCAGCACCCCTCGGGGATACCCTGAACTGTCGCACTTCCTGGGGGAAACAGGAATCCCATCTCCTCACCCTGGGGTTGGAGGCCTTCCCCAGTCCCTCCCCTCCCCCTTGGAGCCTGGAATGTGACCCGCGGAGGGATCCCGCAGCAGCCGGCAAGGGCTGTGTTCCAGCTCGATGGCTGCATTGAAAGGGGGGACATGCGGCGGCGACCTCGGGGACCGCGGAGGACGGAGGGGAGAGCAGAGAGAAGCTGCGGTGGCGCGGGTGGGGGTAGGGAGGGAGCCAAGAAAACCAGTCCGACTCCCGATCGCGCCAGATGGAGGCGGTCCCGAGCCTCCAGCCCCGGGTTTCCAGCTTCTCCCTTCCACCTTTGTCTCCCCTCCCTCCTACAAACTTTCAGCCTTCAGCCTGTTGGGGGCTAAGATCTGGGGAATAAGCGTGTGTGTCGGAGTGCCTTAGGGTCTGCTGTGAGCCTGAGTGGGAGTCCGGTTGGCTGTGCAGTTACGAACCTGTGTGTACATCTGTGTGCCTAAGACGCTGGGCAACTGTACCCACATGACCGATGTGTGTGAACGACTGTGTGTTTGTGTCTGGATTTGTGCGTGGGTGTAGTCCGTGTGGCTGTGTAAACTGCATGCATAGGTATACACGTACCTGTGTCTCAGGCTCTGTGCGTCCTACTGCGATGGTGCGAGGGTGTGGGTGTGATGGTGTATGTGCTCCTGTGTCTGCGTGTCCGTACATCTGAGTGGGTGTCGTGCGTGTGACCGTGTAAACTGCGAACATGTACGTGTGCCCATCCGTGGGTATTACCGTGTATGTGTGTCTCCGTGTGCCTGTGAGGGGTGGGGTCTGCGCGGGGATTCCCGACCCCCCACACTCACACCCTCCAGGCCCTGGGAGGGGGCAGCAGCGGTGGCAACGGCCGCAGCAGGGACCCTCCTCCCTGCCTGCCCCGCCCCCACCCCGGCCCCTACCTGCGGGCCGCTTCGCCGACCGCCCGAACCGCCAGAAGCTGCGGACCCGGGGACCGCTGGGGGCCTTCCTCTTGTGGTGTGAGTTGCCCATGGCGGGCGCGGGAACTGGCGTGGGAACCCAAGCGCGGCCCAGCCAGCCCGGCCGCCGGGCCCGCAGCCCCGGGAGGGAGGCAGCGAGACTCGCGGGCGGGCACCGCGGGCGCCCCCAGCCCCAGCTCGACCACGCCCCCGAGCTCTGCGGCCAATGGCCAGGCCGGGGGTGGGGCCGGAGGAGGGGCGGGGCCTGGCGCGCATCCCGTCGGCTCCGCCCCTCCCGGGACCTGGGAGACCTGCTGAGCCGCCCAGCCTAGATAGCTCAGGGGAAGGCCCAGCCGGTCCAGGCGGGTCAGGAGGGTCGCCCGTTTTCTCAGCCCAGAGGCTACCTACCGCTCTGAGGAGTGCAAGGGAGCTGGGAGAAGGTGGGTCCGAAGCCCTGCTGCCGCTAGAGCCCACCAGTCACCTCCCCATGAGTGTCACGTGCCTATGTGTACAAATGTATCGAACTGACTGTATTTCTGTAGTTATGATGTTCAAAATAATAGTAGCACCCTTTTACTTAGTGTTTACTATGTGCCAGGGTCTGTGCTAACTGCTTTCATGCATTACTTCATTTTATCCACAATACAATTGTGTAAGGTAGGTACTTTTTTTTTTCTTGAGACAGAGGCTTGCTCTGTCGCCCAGGTTGGGGTGCAGTGGCGCGATCTCGACTCACTGCAACCTCTGCCTCCCGGGTTCAAGCAATTCTTCTGCCTCAGCCTCCTAAGTAGCTAAGATTACAGATGCACTCCACCATGCCCGGCTAATTTTTGTATTTTTAATAGAGACGGAGTTTTGCCATCTTGTCCAGGCTGGTCTCGAACTCTTGACCTCAAGTGATCCACCCACCTCAGCCTCTAAAAGTGCTGGGATTACAGGCGTAAGCCGCCATGCCAGGCCTAGGTAAGTACTTTTATCATACCCATTTTACAGATAGGGAAATTGAGGTTCCTTGAAGTCAACTGACTGGCCCAAAATCAAACAGCGTTAAGTTACAGAGCCAGGACTCAGACCTAGACTGTGATACCCACTGCTCCAGGCTACCACCTCTTCTGCTTATCTGTGTCTCTGCCTGACCTTGAAGGCGAGCATGTAATTGGACATTTGTAATTGAGTCATTGAGTGTAGCTGTGTAGTTGTGTATCTGTGACCCTAAACATGTGGGTTCCTCTCTTTAGAGTTCATCTCTGTATGAGCTGCATCCATATAATTGGGTCTGTTTTCATGTCTGGATGAGTGCTTTTGTGTATTTGGCTATGTAACTGTGACTGTCTCAGGGTGGGTGAATATCACTGATTTTTGTGTATTTGAGTAATAGTTGGCCTGTGTGCATGTATCGGTAAGTATGTTTATCTTTTTTTTTTTTTTTTTTTTGAGACAGAGTCTCACTCTGTTGCCCAGGCTGGAGTGTAGTAGCGCCATCTTGGCTCAGTGCAACCTCCACCTCCCAGGTTCAAGAGATTTTCCTGCCTCAGCCTCCCAAGTAGCTGGGATTATAGGTGCATGCCACCATACCCAGCGAATTTTTGTATTTTTAGTATCATGGAGTTTCGCCATGTTGGCCAGACTGGTCTTGAACCCCTGACCTCAGGTGATCTACCCACCTCGGTCTCCCAAAGTGCTGGGATTATAGGCATTAGCCACCGTGCCCAGCCAATTATGTTTATCTCTAAGACTATAATTACAGCTGGGTGCAGTGGCTCATGCCTGTAGCCCCAGCACTTTGGGAGGCTGAAGTGGGAGGATCTCTTGAGCACAGCCATTCAAGACCAGCCTGGGCAACATAGTGAAACCCCTGTATCTACAAAAAAAAAAAAAATTAGCCAGGCGTGGTGGTGCGCGTCTGTAGTCCCAGCTGCTCTGGTGGCTGAGGTGGGAGGATTGCTTAAGGCCAGGAGGTCAAGGCTGCAGTGAGCAGAGATTGCACCACTGTACTCCCAGCCTGGACGACAGAGAGAACCTATCAAAAAAAAAAAAAAAAAAAAGGACTGTAATTACATGTGCTTTTGTGTGCCTGTATGGCTGTGCAATTGTGTTTATTGAGTATATGCCCATATCTACAGTTGGTTGTGTATGTAATGGGACATGCAGGCACACAGATATGGGTATGTGAAACCACCCACATCTGTGTGCCTCTGTGGAGCTAAGTGCCCCTCACTCATCTGCCCTTATACTAACCTTAGTTTTTCTTTCCTTTTTTTTTTTTTCCCAGTGATATTCTTTGCTATAACCTTAGTTTTTCAAAGCTCAAGCCAAGTCTTACCTCTTCTAGAAGGCTTCTAGGCTGGGCATGGTTGCTTATTCATATAATCAAAGAATTTTGGAAGGCCAAGGCAGGAAGATCACTTTAGCCCAGAAGTTCAAGACCAGCCTGGGCTACAGAGTGAGACCCTCATCTCTACAAAAAAAAATTGTTAAGGGCTGGGTGCTGTGGCTCGTGCCTGTAATCCCAACACTTTGGGAGGCCAAGGCAGGTGAATCACTTGAGGTCAAGAGTTCAAGACCAGCCTGGCCATCTTAGCAAAACCCCATCTCCACTAAAAAATAATTAGCAGCCGGGCATAGTGGTGGGTGCCTGTAGTCCCAGCTATTCGGGAAGCTGAGGCAGGAGAATCACTTGAACCTGGGAGGCGGAGGTTGCAGTGAGCCGAGATCAGGCCACTGCACTCCAGACTGGGCCACAGAATGGGGGAAAAAAAAAAAGAAAGAAAGAGAAAGAGGTAAAATCCTTCTTCTAGGCTGCCTGGGGCTCTCACCTGTGTCCTCATCACAGGTGTCCTGTGTCGAGGGACCTACCCAGGGCCCCACTGCCTGGGCAATGACTCTTCTTTACCATCACTTCTGCCCTGTCTCTCCAACTAGAGGCAGCCTGGTGGAGCAGAGAGAGCACTGGGCTGGAAGCCTAGAGCCCTCAGTTCTAGGCCCCACATGGCTTATCCTTCCTGCCACTGGAACAAGCCCCTCCACTCCACCATGCTCCTCCTATGCCAGATGATGGCTCCAGCACACCCTGTTCCCTCCCTGCAAAATGGGAGAGTCAAAGCTAAACCCAACTCTCTCTGAGGCCCTTCTCTTGCTAGAGTCTCAGGTTGACAACAGTGCAGTCCTTGAAAGGCTGGCAAGTTATTCACCCACAGAAAATATTCAATGACCAGAAAATGTGTACCAAGCTGCATGTACTTTACACAGAGAAAAGGGTCCTAGTGTCAAAGCTGAAAAAGACCTCAGAGATCTGCTAGCCAATTCCCTGAATGTATATAGAGAAACTGGGGCCCATAAAAAGGACAGTTAGTATGGGGGAGCAGAGGGAATACCTAAGGGTAAAGTCTAAATTTCTTGGCATGAGTTAAGTGAGGACAGGTATGTGAAGAGTCTCAAAGGATGTCTGAAGTGTGGCAGGTGCCTTGGCCTTCACAGGAAGCCTTGGAGGAGCTGCCCCTGCCCACCAGTTCAGACCTCATCTCTGAGATGAGAATCTTCTCATTTTCAGAGCTACAACCACACAAAACTGCTTGCCACCCTCCAGCACACAACTCCAGGCCTTCACACTTGCCATCCCCTCTTCCACCTTGGCCTGAAAGGTGCCTTCTCTTTCCCAATGCCCTGCTCTACATGCTGCTCCTCCATGAAGTCTTCCTTGCGCCCCCTACTCCCCCAGCTCAGTGCTCCCTTACTGAAGGCCCCAAAGGCATTCGTGCTGCCTTCTGATATAGTACTGATCACACCCCAGGGCTCCCCTGCACCCCATATAACACCTTCCCAGCCTTCAGATGATGGTTTTAGTATCTGCCTTTCCCACCAGAACATAGTTTCCTCAAGAGCAGTGATTGTCTCACTCCTCTTAGTAATCCCAGGCTCAGCACACAGTAGGTGCACCTATGTGTTTAATAGAAACTGGTGGAGGTAGAGATGGTGGGGCTTGTAGATTAGCTGTAGTAGCAACAGTGATGCTTGCATACTGATGGAGGTAGTGATGATAGTGCATAAATACTTTCACTGCAAAGGCAGTGCTTGCTCCAGGATCCTGTGGGAGGACTACTGCCCACTGCCAAGAACATAGGAGAGGCTAGGCTAGGACTGGTGGGAAGAAGTAGGTGGTATGGAAGACACATGGACCAGAACTCCAGGAACCACAAGAGTGAGCTGGAAGGCCTCGTGACCCTCTTAGAAAATGGTGGGGAAGGCCAGGCGCGGTGACTCATGCCTGTAATCCCAGCACTTTGGGAGGCTGAGGCAGGCGGACCACCTGAGGTCGGGAGTTCAAGACCAGCCTGACCAACATGGAGAAACCCCATCTCTACTAAAAATACAAAATTAGCCTGACGTGGTGGTGCATGCCTGTAATCCCAGCTATTTGGGAGGCTGACGCAGGAGAATTGCTTGAACCCGTGAGGCAGAGGTTGCGATGAGCCGAGATCATGCCATTGCACTCCAGCCTGGGCAAAAAGAGCAAAACTCCTCCTCAGAAAAAAAAAAGAAGATGGTGGGGAAGACCTCACCTAGCTAGACTTGGAGAGGGGGGTGTCCTGAGCAGACAGGAGGCCTCACTTAGTAATCTCTCTACCAGGAGCCTGCTGGGAATCACGTACTTTGCTGCACGATTCATTTGCTGTGGGCTGAGCTGTCTCTATCTCCCCTTCCATGCCAAGCACAGAGCTGGGCACCCTGTGAGTGGGGCTGACAGTCCTTTAACAAATCAGCCCCACAGAACAGTGGAGCACAAGGGCATAAAGTAGAGTGGGGTATAACTAACGATGGGGGAGGCGGACAGAGATTTCACTCCTCCTACCCAAGGAAGCTGCAGGAACTTGGCTGACCCCCAAGTCTGCAAACAGGCTGGAGGTGGCCTTGGGGTCTGCACAGGGAAGGTGTGTTTCCCTGCTCCTCCAATCCTGCCATGTTCACTGTGGCCCAAATAACATACAATGCCTCCTCTTATTCGTTTTCTTTAGCATGTGACAGGCCATGAGCAGCTGAGACAGCTTTGAGGGTCTGGAGAGAGAGGGATTTCCAAGGAGCAGGTGCTGAGGGGAGTCTCCCACTCTGCCTTCTGCTGACAAGAGAATGCAGATTTTAGGGGCCACAGGGCTTGGCCACCCCCGTTCAGCCCTTGCTAGGAGCCCTGCTTCAGGGACTGCAGGGAGGGAGTAGTTGGGGGAAAGCACACTAATTGAGAGCCCCTTTCAGGCCCGAGGGGAATTTCCAAGAGAAGGGTGAGGGAGAGATAGCTAGAAAGAGCCCCCGAAGGTGTCAAGGGGAGGGGAGGGGAGGGGAGACTCCCTTGGCCTCACTTCCTTCTCCGCTCTTCCCACCCCTGGCAGAGGCACCTCTCTGGGATGGGATTTTCCATTTAAAGTGTGAACAAAGGAGTGAGGAAGCTGAAGTCCTGGCATGTGTGGGCTCCTCTTCTGCCTCTGCCTCTGACACTAGATGGCCATGTGACCTTGGGCAAGTCACTTCCTCCTCTGGGCCTCAGCTGCCCGTATGTGCCATGAGGGCTCCCTATGACATCTCGGGCCATCAGCTCTAAGAGTCTAGGATCCAGAGATGCCCATCTCTGGGGGCCCATACTGGAGCATTACCTATCACCCAAGGCCACTTAGCCAGGCCTTGTGCTGGCCAGGGCAGAGGGAAGAGTCAGTCAACCCGGTCTCTGCCCTTTTGAATACTCAAAGGGGTACAGCAATCCCTGGACGCCACAGAACCCCAGATAACCAGCTGGTCCCAAGCCCCTAGCAGGTGCCTTGCCTGATGCCAGTGCCACATACCCTTCAATCCCAGCTTACTTTCATCTTTCCATTTTATCTTAAGTGCTACCTCCCTGGGGAAGCCATCCCAGACCTCCCCCAGAAATCGCTGTGCTTCCCCTTGTCACAGTTTTTAACCATTAATTGCTTGTTCAGTATAGTATTTTCCCCCCTATACATACTCGTTGGGAGGTTCATGGCCCAAGTCTTTGTCTCTCTTATTCATTCCCAGGACAGTGCCTGGTACATAACAGTTACACAGGAAATATTTGTGAAATAAATGAGCGAGACTCCCTCTCCCATCTGGACCCTAGGAAAAAATGTCCATCCTTTCACAGGGGTTTGGGGGAGACAGAGCAGCCACCCTGCCACACTCTTTATTTTTTACATTTCTGGGAAGCCAAAATGTCACATTCTTTTTTTTTTTTTTAAATTTTTATTTTTTTATTTTTTAAAGACGGGGTTTCACCATGCTGGTCAGGCTGGTCTCGAACTCCCGACCTCAGGTGATCTGCCCGCCTTGGCCTCCAAAGTGCTTGGATTACAGGTGTGAGCCACCACGCCCAGCCCAAAATGTCACATTCTTATTGAGAAACCCCAAATTCCTCTGGGGAAACCACTCCCCTATTGGATTTATCTCATAGCAGAGGGAATTCAGCCCCTATTACATTGGTCCAGGCCCCAAGTAAGGACACTGAGGTGCCCTTTACCCAAGAAGAAAGTGGCCGGAAAAGCATATTCTGTCCAACCCCAACTCTTTTAAGCATCTTGCTCTAGGGTCTGGGGGCAATCACTTTCCCTGGGAATATCACAGAGACGACACTGACACAAGGCCTTGAGGGCTGAATAGGAGTTCACTGGATAGCAAAGTGAAGGGGAGCACATCCCAGACAGAAGCAGCAGCGTGGGAGCTGACATAGAAGGGGAAAACACACAGAGTGTTTACTGAAGGGCAAATAGATACCATCCTGACCTCAGAAGGGCAAGGTGTCCAGGACCCCAGAGACTTTGGACTCTCACTTTGCTTTGGAGCTATCTAGGCCCCTTCCTCAGCGGGGAGAAATAACATTGTTCATACTGGACTCTCCTTACCCACCTTCCTTTTTTTTTGAGTTTCACTCTGTCGCCCAGACTGGAGTTCAGTGGCGTGATCTTGGTTCACTGCAGCCTCCACCCCCTGCGTTCAAGTGATTCTCCTGCCTCAGCCTCCCAAGTAGCTGGGACTACAGGCGCCTGCCACTATGCCTGGCTAATTCTTGTTTTTTTAGTAGAGACAGGGTTTCACCATGTTGGCCAGGCTGGTCTCAAACTCCTGACTTCAAGTGATCCACCCGCCTCAGCCTCCCAAGGAGCTGGGATTATAGGTATCAGCCACCACTCCCGGCCACCTTACCCACCTTCCTATGACATCCAGGCCACTGGGTCTCAGTGTCTTATCTAGCTAGTGTAAGGTCAGCTCTCCTTTCCTGGACAGAGCTCCTATCCCCATGCCTAGCCCCCAGCCCTTACAGGCTTGCTCCCTCAGCGCATTCTCAAACTCACAGAATCCTAGAACTAGCAAGAGTCTCAGAGGCCATTAAACCCCATCTTTGTCAAGACAGGGCATGTCTGGTCCCAAGAGGGGCAGGACTTACCCAAGGTCATACAACAGAGCAGAACTCAAACTCAGGGTTCTCTCTACAACTCCATGCCATCCAAGGACAGTCCTCCCTGAGTGGCCAGAGGGAACTTGGAGAGGCCACAGTGAACTCACTGGAGTTAGCATGGGCTAAGTCACCTAGGCCTGGGAGGGTGGTTCTCAAATTCTCAGTATCAGAGCCACTGCCCACTGCACAAGAGAAACCCTCAGGAGGACTACATACCCCTTTCCCTAAAACTGGTTTTGTCTAAGACCTTAGAGAGGTTACCCCCTCCAGAGTCAGAAACACAGCCATCATCTGGATCACAAGGTCAGGAGTTCAAGACCAGCCTGTCCGATAACAGTGAAACCCCATCTCTACTAAAAAAAAATGCAAAAAAAAGGTGGCCAGGTATGGTGGCCCATGCCTGTAGTCCCAGCTACCTGGGAGGCTAAGGCAGGAGACTTACCTGAACCAGGGAGGCGGCGGTTGCAGTGAGCTGAGATTGCACCACTGCAGTCCAGCCTGGGTGACAGAGCGAGACTCCATCTCAAAAAAAAAAAAACCTCACACAGCCATCATCGTATAATTTTGATTTTTGTAGAGTGTGGCCTCTGGAGGCAGACTGAGTGGCTCCGTCTTAGTGATGCTGTGAACCTCACTTCCACATAGATGGGGACCTTGCCTGCCTGTTCCTCCTGCATTCTCATCACCTTGAATAGTGCCTAACACTAGAGTAAAGAATATGTCTTCTTCAAATAAATGAAGCTGAGTGACCTTGGGCTACTTACTCTCATCCCTTTTTCTTACCTACAAATGGTGATAACTGTGCACCTCCCAAGTTGCTGTAAGAACCAGGCAAGACTTTGATGAAAATGCCTGGCCAGGGTAAACATAGCACGTAGCAGCTTCTTGTTACTTCTCTTCCCATTCAGATTAGCCAGGACCCTGCCCTCCTTCCGTAGGCTGCTCGCCTCCTCCAGAAAGCCTCCCCTGATTATCTGCTGAGCTCCAGTCCTGGCATCTATCCCAGAAACACTTCCTACCCACACACTTGTCTAGAGTCCAGGTGGTATTTCTGGAAGATATGGATTCCTGTTTGTTTTTGTTTTTTTAACTTTTTCTTATGTCTGAGTCCTCCTGTAGGAAAAGGTGAGACTTTACCCTCTGTGAATCCCCCTCAGTAATAATCATCATCATCATGGGCATCTGAGGCTATTTTCCAAACATGGATCAGGATGAACTTAGCTAATGCCCAAGTCCTCAGCAGCATAACAGCAGCAGAAACCTGCTGCCAGCTGCACCTTGATCCACAGTTCACAACACCCTTGCACGTCTGTTAGCTCATTTGATCCTGGAAAGGCCCTTATAAAGCCAGGATTTATTATCCTATTTTACAGATAAGGAAACTGAGGCTTGGAGGAGTGAATAACCTACCAGCATCACGTAGCTTGAGAGGGGCAGACCAGGGCAGCAGAGTTGTTCTTAAGCCTCAGAGCCCATCCCTTCCAGACTGGGTACTTAGAGCTCAGGTAACTAAACTTATAAACACAGTCATAGCAATCCCTTGCATTTCTATGGCAGCTTCTCTTTTATATAATTTTTTTTTTTAAGTCTCACTCTGTTGCCCAGAGTGGAGTGCAGTGGCGCAATCTTGGCTCACTGCAACCTCCGCCTCCTGGGTTGAAGCAATTCTCCTGCCTCAGCCTCCAGAGTAGCTGGGACTACAGGCACATGCCACCACACCTGGCTGATTTTTTGTATTTTAGTAGAGATGGGGTTTCACTGTGCTGCCCAGGCTGGTCTCAAACTCCTGAGTTGAAGGAATCTGCGTGCCTCGGCCTACAAAAGTGCTGGCATTACAGGCGTGAGTCACCGCACCCAGCCTTATTTTATGTGTGTGTGTGTGTGTGTGTGTGTGTGCGCGCGCGCGTGTGCGTCTACACACACACACACATTTTTTTTTTTTTTGAGATGGAGTCTTGCTTTGTTGCCCAGCCTGGAGTGCGGTGGTGTGATCTTGGCTCACTGCAACCTCTGCCTCCCAGGTTCAAGTGATTCTCCTGCCTTAGCCTCCCCGAGTAGCTAGAACTACAGGCGCGCACCACCATGCCCAGCCAATTTTGTATTTCAGTAGACAACGGGATTTCACCATATTGGCCAGGCTGGTCTCAAACTCCTGACCTCATGATCCGCCTGCCTCAGCCTCCCAAAGTGCTGGGATTACAGGCATGAACCACCATACCTGACCAATTTTCATAGGCTCTCTTGTGAGAATCTTGGTGAGACAGAAAGGTCAGAGCCCCATCAAGGAAATGTCCAGCCAGAGGATTCCCCCTTTCTTTTCCACAAGACGGTGGTGGAGTTCAGGGAGCCCAAAGAGAAGTTGCTTTTCCTGCGTCATGAGGCTTGCTAGTTAGCTGGGCCAGGATTTAAACTCTCATTGGCCTGACTCTGATACTCTCCCCACTGTATCAAGTTCCCTCACTTCTCTCTGGGCCATTTCCCATCTGTAAAGTGAGTTGGATGAGAAGATCTTCAAGCCTTACCTGCTGCTCTATGTCCTTGGGAGAATCATGAAAACAGTCTCCATTTTTGAGGCAGGTGATTTGAGTTTAAATCCTAGTTTGGTCAAATCAGTCACTCACTGTCCCTGACCCTCCATTTTTTCATCTGCAAGTGAGATCCTGACACATTCAGACTAATCAATAAATGTTAGACTTCCTCTCTTCTTCTAAGTCTGTGCAGGGTAGTGAGGTCAGCAAGGGAGTCGTGGAAGATTGGTGCTCAAAATTCCACGACAAGCTCAGTTTTTCCATCTTATAGTAGGAGAGTCAGATTAGAGAAATCAAGACCCGCATCTCATAGGTCTTTGAGCCAGAGATTGGAATGGAGGAGATAATGATCTCCTCAGCAAAGACCCCTGACCTCCCAAGGAATCTCCTGTATATCCCTTCTCACCTCTCCCAATCTCCATTCTGAACATTCTCCCTGAAAGAGTTAAGACTTCTTAAGGCTTCCCCTTCCTGGCCAGCGTTGCCAGTGGAGATTAGAGGGATCAGATTCATTTCTCTTAATAAACAGAAAAGAAGTTGGGCCAGGCAGGTGACAAGGAAACAATTGCAATAATAGAAGGCTAAAGTAAAAGAGAACAGGACTTCCTCCGGTTGTACCTTGGGCCACCTCCAGACCTGGGGAAACAACAGCGAGGGGCAAGGAGGTGTTGCCCGTGCACATGGGCTCAAATCATGCCGACATGCTGCCTAGAAAGCCCAGAGCCACCTGATACCAGACATAAGGCGAGAGGGAGTCCTGGACACTGACCCAATGACCCCAAACCCAGGCTGTTGGAGCAGTGACCTACAGGCTCAGCTTTTCCAGCCCCCTGCCTCCCAGGCTGGTCTCCCAGAGGAAAAAGATCCATTGCCCTGGAGCAGACACTGTTGTTAGTCCACTAGCCTTCTGCCTGCCAATTCTGACAGTATGACCACAATCCATCCTGCTGCAATGCCCTCTTGAATGAGATGGGGATGACTTCAGACTGAATCCCAGTGGGGCAGCCCTGGGGCAGACTCCATGTCCTGTTAGGACTGCAGAGCCTCTGGAAACACCCCTCACCCAAATCCAGTCCTCCCTCAGGGTCTGGCCCAGTCATCCCAGCCCCAGCACCCTCACTTCTATTTGTGGCTGGGCTGCAGGGAAGCAGGGCCCTTATCCAAAAGGAAGATCAGGCCGGATACAATCACACAGGAGGCTTTCCACACTCTTCCTGACCCCTAAAGTGTTCCTTCTAACTCTCCCAGAAAAGGTGGTTAAAGGACACTGGGAGGGTAAACACAGGCAGAATGGGATGGGCCCACACACCAGGCCATTTCCTCACCTCCAGCACTGCAGCAGCAGTCTAGGAAAGGTGGACTTCCAGTGATGGCAAACCCCATGGGAGCTCCACCCTCTGCAAAGACTCAAGCCCTCCCCACCAAAAGGAAGACAGAAACAGGGAAAATGAGGAAAGGCCCACGAAAGAAGCTGAAAGTGACCCCAGCAGGGATGGGCCAGGTGGGCTTCCCCTCCTTTCAGGTTGCCCATCCAGGCCAGAGGAGGAGCCCAGGGGCTCAAATTCTGAAAGACTGAGAATTAGCTGTTGTATTTTCAGTACCCACCCCAACGCAGGTACAGCCTCTCTATTGAGCTTGAGCCTCGGTTTCCCCCATCTGTAAGCACCTTTCCAACACTGGCATGTTTCTACCAGGGCTGGAAGAAAGAGTGATGGGGAGGGGTGGGCTGGTTCACCTTGGTGAGCTCACCACCCCAGAAGGTGATGTTTGTGGTCTGGCCCAGGTGAGCGTGAAGGAGGCCAGGTGGGAAAAGCCAGCACTGTTGAGAAGCCAAGGCAGGGCACACTGCGCTCCATGCTGGGTCCTTTGTAGGGCTGGAACTCTTTATGAGTGCGGTTGACCTTCCAGGCCCAGAGGGTCCCCACCAGAAACCCAAGGCCACCTGTCTCTCATTGGCCACTAGCCAGCGTTAAGTCTCTGACCCCCTGACTCAGCAGAGGGCAGAACCTGGGTGAGCCTGGGGGAGGGGGAATCGCCTCACCGCCCTGGAGTCGGGCTGCCAGCACTTCCTGCTCTGCCAGGGGATCCCTGCCCCGGCCGGGGGTCCCCTCCCCTCAGAGCAGGGCAGGACCGGATCTGGAAAGTGCGAGGGCAGCGCAGGGTGGAGGTGCTCGGACTCAGCCCTGTCCTCACCCCCTCCAACACGCAGCGCGCGGACACCCGGCAGAGCCCCCGTGTCCGCACCCTCGGCGCCGCCCCGCGCTCAGCCCAGGTGCCGACCGCCTTACCTCGGCCTTTGCCCTTGGCCCTCTTGGCCTTGTCCTCCGCCTTCTTGGCCCGGGAGGCAGCCGGTTCGGTGCCCTCGGCCCCCGCCGCCTTCTTCTTGCGCCGCTTGCCCCGCAGCCAGCTGAAAGCGCGGCGGAGGCCGGAGCGGGACTTCTTCCTGCGCGGGGGGCCGCCCGGGTTCCCCGGCTCCTCGGCCGCAGGTGCGGCGGGGGGAGCGCGGGCCGCCATGGCGGGCGGGCGGCGGGTCAGGCCCCCTGCGGCGCGGCGCCCATGCCGGAGGCGGCCGCCGGGGACGCGCGCCCGGAGAAAAGTTTGGGCGGCGGAGGCCGAGCGGGCGCGGAGAGCGGGCGGCGGGAGCGGCGCGGGAGGGGCCGGCCGGGCGGCGGGCGGGGCGGAGGCTGGCGGGGAGGGAAGGAGTGGGGCGGGAGCGGCCGCGGGGCGGGAGCGGTGCTGCCTGATGGCCCCTCCCAGCCTCCCCCAGGCCCGGCAGAGGGTGAGGTCCGGTCCCGAGAGGAGGGTCCCGGGAGCCCGGGGTCGTGCCCCCTGCCGGGGCCCGAGAGGGCTGGTCGTGGGGCTGCCCGGGAGGGGGCCCCGCGGGAGGTCGGCTCAGAAGAGGGTGGTGTGGGGTGGGGACGGGAAGGGAAGGCCCTGGAAAGGGGGAGCGAGAGGCTGGGGTTGGACCCCAGGAGTCTTGGTATCCCAAGTTTGGGCTGGGAACAGACGGGGATTCTGAAATATTTTTTCCTGGAATAAGGAAATGTGGAGAATTCCTTCCAAGCCCGGACAGTGTTTGGTGGGGGGCGTGAGCTAGGAACAGAGGCTTCAGACACGCCCAAGACCTGTGACCGGCAGTGGGCACTTCCCTCCCATCTGCTGACCATGGTCGCCTCCTCGCTCTTTGCCACACCTTCCCCCAGCCTCCAGCCACCTTCGGTGTGCTGGGGCCCAGGCCTCCTGGGTTGCCGCTTCACCCTTTGGTGGCAGGGATGACGCTAGCCCTTCCTCTGTTTACCCTCGGGCGAGGCTTTGAGGCCCCAGGGCACTCTTGCCTATACCAGGAGTTCCCACTGAGATGCTCAACACTAATTAGGGTTGAACTCTGGGCAGGTGAGAGGTGTGACTGGGAGGCTGGTAGGAAAGGAAGCCTTTAAGAATCTGAAATTGCTGTGCTCATTGCCTCCAGGTCTCTGGCTCTGTTACAGCTGACCAAGCCCTTTTATATCATCTGATCCCACGAGGAGCTAAGAGGGAAGGGAAATGGAGGCCAGGAGGGGACAGTGATTGCCCAGGAACTCAGAGGTGGTCAGCGGCAGAGGAGCCATGATGGGCATCTGGGTCTTGTCTCTGCCTGGTTCGAGGCTTCAAACTTTAATGGCTAGAAGTTGCACCAGGGGCCCGCTGTGCGTTCAGCACCCTTGAACCCCCTCCCTCAGTCCCCAGAAGGGTTTTGTGATGTCCCTACCAGTGGGGTGACCAGAGTCACCCAGTCTGACTCTAGTTACACAGCTTTCTCCTGGTCCTGGTCTCCACGAGAGCAGGGGCCCATTTGTCTTGTCCACCCATCCCAGTCAGCCATGGTATACTGTAGATAGCACTCACCATAATGTAGGATTACTGGAGTGCAGTAGGATCTCCCTAACCTGCCTCAGCCCCCTCCATGTCCCCAGGGGCTCAGCTGTGGTGAACCTGGGCCATCACTGACACTTTCCCACCTGGGGGCCCCAGGGCAGACCACCCAGTGTCCATACAAGGCCTCAGTTTCCCGTCTAACCACCATTCATTCAGATCCAGCCCACAATCCCAGAGTACCTGTTCTGGATCAGGAACCAGCCCTGTCCTCTCAGTGCTCTTGGCCCGGCCTAGCACTAATCCTAAGAACCCAATCTCTTCCTCTGTTAGTTGGTGAGGGAAGGAAATGCAGGGAATGCAGTTTTCAACGGAAAAGTGTTACAGGTGCCAGGCACGGTGGCTCACACCTATAATCTCAGAACTTTGGGAGGCCCAGGCAAGTGGATCACCTGAGGTCAGGAGTTCAAGACCAGCTGGACCAACACAGTGAAACCCCTTCTCTACTAAATTAAAAAAAAAAATAGCTGGATGTCATGGCGGTTGCCTGTAATCCCAACTACTTTGGAGGCTGAGGCAGAAGAATTGCTTGAACCCAGTAGGTGGAGGTTGCAGTGAGCCAAAATTGTGCCATTGCACTCCAGCCTGGGAAAGAGTGAAACTCTGTCTCAAAAAAAAATGTTACAGCCAGCACTGAGACTTGCAGGGAGAATGATGTGCAGGGTCTTGGCCTGTTGGGTAAAGTCTGATTGTAGGGAGAAGGAAAGAAGGCAAATATACTCACAGCTTTTGGCAGGTGGTAGTCAGCAGAAACATGTCAATCGCCTGCTACTAAACCTTTCAGCAACTCCTTTTCCCAGTGGCCAGGACTGGCTACATAATTTGCACCACCCATTGCAAATGAAAATGCAGGGCCCTTTATTCAATACTTATTAAGAATTTCAAGGCCTGCCACAGTGGCTCACTTCTGTAATCCCAACATTTTGGAAGGTCCAGGTGGGAGGATTGCTTGCGCCTAGGAGTTAGAGACCAGCCTTTGGCAACATGGTGAGAGCTCATCTCTCCAAAAAAACAAAAATTGTTTTTAATTAGCCAGGTGTGGTGGCAAGCACCTGTGGTTCTAGCTACTCACTCAGGAGTCTGAGGTGGGAGGATCCCTTGAGCCCAGGAGGTCAAGGCTATGCTAAGCCATGTTTGCACCACTGCCTTCCAGCCTGCAAAACAGAGTGAGACCTTGTCTTAAAAAAAAAAAAAAAAAGGGATTTCAAGAGTCAATAGCAGGCCGGGCAAGATGGCTCATGCCTATAATCCCAACACTTTGGGAGGCCAAGGTGGGCAGCTCATCTGCAGTCAGGAGATCAAGACCAACCTGGCCAACATGGTGAAATCCCATCTCCATTAAAAATCCAAAAAAAATAGGCCTGGCATGGTGGCTCACATCTGTAATCCCAGCACTTTGGGAGGCCGAGGTGGGCAGATCACCTATCACCTGAGTTTAGGAGTTTGACACTAGCCCAGCCAACATGGCAAAATCCCACCTCTACTAAAAATACAAAAATTACCCAGGCATGGTGGTGGGTGCCTATAATCCCAGCTACTCAGGAGGCTGAGGCAGGAGAATCGCTTGAACCTGGGTGGTAGAAGTTGCAGTGAGCTGAGATCATGCCATTGCACTCCAGCCTGGGTGACAAGGGTGAAACTCCATCTCAAAAAATAAAAATAAATTTAAAAATAAAAATACAAAACAATTAGCCAGGTGATGCATGTCTGTAGCTGCTTTGGGAGGATGGCAGGAAAATCGCTTGAACCCAGGAAGCAGAGGTTATAGTGTGCCGAGACCATGCCTCTGCATTCCATCCTGGGTGACAGAGTCAAACTCCCTCTCTTCTTTTTTTTTTTTTTCCTTTTTTTTTTTTTTTAGCAAACCCTCTCTCCTCCCAGACTCCCTCTCAAAAAAAAAAAAAAAAAAATTCCAGGCTCAGTGGCTCAAGCTTGTAATCCCAGCACTTTAGGAGGCTGAGGCAGACGTATCACCTGAGGTTATGAAATTGAGACCAGCCTGGCCAACATGGTGAAACCCCATCTCTACTAAAAATACAAAAGTTAGCTGGGCATATGGCGGGCATTTATAATCCCAGCTACTTGGGAGGCTGAGGCAGGACAATCGCTTGAACCCAGGAGGCGGAGGATGCAGTGAGCCAAGATCGCATCACTGCACTCCAGTCTGGGAGACAGAGTGAAACGTCGTCTCAAAAAAAAAAGAAGCAACAGCATAACATTCAACCCAGCACAGGGCCTTTCTGAGCACAGGGCTATGTGTGACTACACAGTTGGCATGCCTCTGAAGATGGCCCTGCCAGTGTCTCATATAATTCCTCAGGGATGTCCCCTCAAACTAGAATCTCCAGGAATCAACCCACAGATTGGATCCTCTGTTTGGAGGTGGGAGAGGAAGAAGGGGAATTAGGAGCGGTTAGGGTTCTATTCCCTTCACTGCTCCTGACTCCAGCACCCAGACATTCTCACTTCCCACCCCCAGCTCGGACCATCCTCAGACCAGCAGCCCCAGCTCTCCCTCTTGGCCCCTGGCCTAATGGACAGACATGCTTCTGAACCACCCAGGGAGGGCTAGCCTGGGAAGAGCTAGCCTGTGTCTCCATGGCAGCTGAATCCTGCTCCCTGGATTAATGATTGCTCAGCTCAGCTACATGTCTTTGCTGGCCTTGCAGGCAGCTGAGGGAGCTGACTTCCCAGCAGTCCCTGTCGATAGGGCCCAAAGTTCAACCTGAAGCAAGGCTGTCACCTGACCAGGAAGGAAACTTCCAACCCATCCTCAGGGAGGAACCAGCAAAAACCAGTCTTGGGACAGCAGCCCAAGGGCCCTCCAGCTGTGCCCCTCTGTTTGGGAAAAGCCCAGGACCACCCTGATGTTGCCCTCACAGACACCAATCCCCCCTTCCACTTGGGAGACTGTCTTCCACAGGAGCCAGCTTTGTCCCCTGCTGGGCCTGGCCTCCTTCCACAAACAATCCTCACTCCAGACTGGGCAGCCAGGCCAAAGGTGTGGCTGAGCCTCTTAAATATTACAGGTAAAACCAGGAAGGGACAGAGAGCCTCAGGGTGGGAGCACCTGTGGCTCCCCTCAGTTCTTAGACCAATTGCAAGGACCGGAATTATACCAGAGGGCAGAGCAGTCCTGCATAGTTGAAAGTCGGGAGGGGGCGATGCAGGTCCCAGCCAGCATTCTTGTGTCCCCTAATCCGTGGCTCTTGGCATCTGTGGCAGCCATCTTAACATTTCAAACAACCTCCCTGCTGAGGTCTTCTTTGATCCTCTAGGCATCTTTTAGAATCAAGCCCCAAGCCTAATTCCACCCATTTTTCCTCCCGCTGAGTTGAGAGGAGAAATGCCTTGCCCAGGGTGTTAGTGGTGTGTGGCCAGATCAAGATGGAGTCTTACTAGCTCCCAGCTTTAAGTTGGTGCCAGCTGCTAAGAAAAGAGAGGGGGGGAAGAGGTGAGGGTACAGGGAGAGGAAAGAGAGAAAGAAGAGAGCAGAGAGGTGGTTATTGCCACTACCCAGTCTCTAGCGTGCAACCAGTTGTGTTTCCCTTCATTCTTTAAACAAATATCTCCTGAGCACTGTGTCCCAGCTCTGTGTTCCAGCTTCAAGAGATTGACCACAGATATTCAGTGATCAGATTGTCACTGTCTTAGCTGTCCACAGGGTAGAAAAGTGGTTTTCAGACTTTTTATTTTAGCAGTGGAACTTTTTTCTCTCAGACAATATCCACCCCAAATTCTGATAGATAAAAGCAGTATTTTATAAATATAAATCTTACAAATCAAAACTTATAACTTTTACTTATCATAAAGCAAATCAGTGGGGCTGGGTGCAGTGGCTCACACCTGTAATCCCTGCACTTTGGGAGGCCAAGGCGGGGGAACGGGGAATCCCCTGAGGTCAGGAGTTCGAGACCAGCCTGACCAACATGGTGGAGCTCTGTCTCTACTAAAGATACAAAAATTAGTTGGGTGTGGTCGTGGGTGCCTGTAATTCCAGGTACTTGAGAGGCTGAGGCTGGAGAATTGCTTGAACCCAAGAGGCAGAGGTTGCAGTGACTGGAGATCGCATATTGCACTCCAGCCTGGGTGACAAGAGCAAAACTCCATCTCAAAATAAAATAAATGAGTGAGAACAGTGATGACATTTTTAATGGGCTAAAAATTTGAAGCCCTAAGTTACAGGTGTGGTAATGGTTTTATCTGAATGCTAGCATTCAATTTACTCCTGCAGCAGTTTGTTTTAGTTAGTGGGTAGTTAGAAAATACTGTCTCATAGGTAAGCAGGAGTAAGTAGTAAGAGTTTTAACAACTTGGTAAAAATGTCAGAAGAAGCTTTATTCTGAGGTCTGCAAAGAAACAGGTTATCTAGCCAGCCCAGCTTAATGGCTTGCCAAAAGTTAGCACAGAGCTAGGCACAGCGGTGCATGCCTGTAGTCCCAGCTACTCAGGAGGCTGAGGCAAGAGATCACTTGAGACCAGAAGTTCAAGACCAGCCTGGCCAACATAATAGAAACCCTGTTTCTTAAAAAAAAAAAATTGTCTGGGCGCAGTGGCTCACACCTGTAATCCCAGCACTTTGGGAGGCTGAGGCGGGTGGATCACAAGGTCAGGAGTTCAAGACCAGTCTGGCCAACACAGTGAAACACTGTCTCTACTAAAAATACCAAAAATTAGCCAGATGTGGTAGTGTGGACCTGTAATCCCAGCTACTCGGGAGGCTGAGGGAGGAGAATCACATAAACCTGGGAGGTGGAGGTTGCAGTGAGCCAAGATCACGCCATTGCACTCCAGTCTGGGCAACAGTGCAAGACTCCGTCTCAAAAAAAAAAAAGTTGTTTTTAAAAATTAGCATAGAACCCAACTGTGTGTATGTGTACATGCTTTTCATTACTTTAAAAAATGTTTTTGGCCGGGTGCAGTGGCTCACACCTGTAATCCCAGCACTTTGGGAGGCCGAGATGGGTGATCACCTGAGGGCAGGAGTTCAAGACCAGCCTGACCAACAAGGAGAGACCCTGTCTCTACTAAAAATACAAAATTAGCTGGGCATGGTGGCACAGGCCTCTAAATCCCAGCTACTTGGGAGGCTGAGGCAGAAGAATTGCTTGAACCCAGGAGGCAGAGGTTGCAGTGAGCTGAGATTGCGTCATTGCACTCCAGCCTGGGCAACAAGAGTGAAACTCCATCTCAAAAAAAAATTATAGGCCGGGCATGATGGCTCACGCCTGTAATCCCAGCACTTTGGGAGGCTGAGGCAGGTGGATCACGAGGTCAAGAGATCTAGATCATCCTGGCCAACATGGTGAAACCCCATCTCTACTAAAAATACAAAAAAAAAAAAAAATTAGCTGAGTGTTGTGGCGTGTGCCTGCAGTCCCAGCTACTCGGGAGGCTGAGGCAGGTGAACTGCTTGAACCTGGGAGGCAGAGGTTGCAGTGAGCTGAGATCGCGCCACTGCACTCTAGCCTGGCTCCTGGCGACAGAGCGAGACTCTGTCTAAATAAATAAATAAAATAAAAAATTATAAAGTATATATAAAACATACATACGTATCTCTTTTCTAAAATGATTATTGAATCCTAGAATGAGAAAACTACATGGGGGCAAAAGGAGCCCTACAGCTAACCTTGTTCTCATTATTTTCGTCTTGCCACTAACTTGCTAAGTGTGTCCTTGGGCAACAAGACACTTGCCCTCTCTGGGAACCAGTTTCCCGGTTCCGAACATCCAATTTTACCTAGGGAAGGAGTGTGTGTGGAGGTATTTGAGTATGTTGGGGTATGGGGGTGCAGTGCACATATGCAGAAGGCTTATTAACTCATCCTCACCACCCACCCTGCAAAACCACTGAACTGCCCAAGTTCAAAGGTGGAGGCGGGTTGCTGTGGAGACGCGCTTTGTTTCCCCAACTGTTTGGCTGCATCTGACAAACACAAAAAGCTCAGCCAGATGGACACTGACCTAGGCTGAGAGAGCAGGGATTTCCGGACCCCAACTTTCAGAGGGATCACTGCTCATGTTCAAGCTGCTGGCTGGGACCCCTCTCTAGGTGTTTGCAGACACACACTCCACCAGTCCTGGGCAGCAAGCCCTGTGCCTAAGGGCAGGGCTATGAGGGAAACACCCACACTCAGGGCCTTCTGAAATCGGGGGGAGGGATTGAAACATGTGGGCAGAGCTCTCTGCCCAGATAGGAGAACAACCGAATGTGGACTCTTAGAGACCCCTGCCCTCACCCCTACATCTACATAGATGTAGACACAAACACACTGAGACACAGACACGGGTTGACAAACCTGCCTACACACTACTTCACACTGCACATCCAAATACATGGGTACATATACCCATATACAAACCCAGATACACACTGCCACCCCTAGATACCCATAAACACTCAGGTATGCTGAGGCAGACTGACATCTAAACACATACAGGCAGGCCACAGTGGCTCATGCATGTAATTGCAACATTTTTGGAGGTCGAAGTGGGAGGATTGCTTGAGCCCAGCAGTGCTAGACCAGCCTGGGCAACACAAGAAGACCCCCATCTCTACAAAAATTTAAAAATTAGCTGGGCTGGGCATGGTGGTTCACACCTGTAATCCCAGCACTTTGGGAGGCCAAGGTGGGCATGTGAGGTCAGGAGTTTGAAACCAGCCTGGCTAACATGGTTTCAAACTAATTATTTCTACTAAAAATACAAATAATTAGCCGGGCATGGTGGTGCATGCCTATAATCCCAGCTACTTGGGAGGCTGAGGCAGGAGAATCGCTTGAACCCGGGAGGCAGAGGTTGTAATGAGCTGAGATCACACCACTGCACTCCAGATTGGGCAACAAGAGCAAAACTCCTTCTCAAAAAAAAAAAAAAAATAGCAAGGTGTAATGGTGCATGCCTGTGGTTCCAGCTACTCGAGAGGCTGAGGTGGATCACTTGGGCCTAGGAGATTAAGGCTGTCACAACCGCGCCACTGAACTCCAGCCTGGTCAATAGAATGAGACCCTGTCTCAAAAATATATATGCATTAAAAAGATAATAAACACATACAAACAGACACAAACAGGCTGAGATACACAGCCACACCCCACACACATACACACCACCAATACACCCAAACATATGCTCATTTATAGAGACTCACAGACACACATTCACAAATGCACATATTTCCAGATGCACAGACATTCACCAGTATAAAAACAGAATACACACAGACGCTTAGCAGCCCGTAAACCACAGAAGGATACAGCCAGGCCCCTTAAACAAACATAGATATAAAGAGGCAAACAGTTGCAAATAAAAACACAGTTCCAGTCAAGGGGAAGAGAGGGGAAGAGAAGAGAAGAAGAGAAGAGAAAAGAGGAGAGGAGAGGAGGGGAGGGGAGGGGAGGGGAGGAGAGAAGAGGAGAAGGGAACTAATACCTGGTGAGAACCAATTTTGCAGCAGGTAGCATCTTTTAAAAATCCTTCCAATAATCTGTAAAGTTGGCAGGATCATGGCCGCTTCTTACAAATGCAATAA
This sequence comes from Cacajao melanocephalus, assembly GCA_963573385.1. NCBI lineage: Eukaryota > Metazoa > Chordata > Mammalia > Primates > Pitheciidae > Cacajao > Cacajao melanocephalus. The sequence goes on along the minus strand of CAUYLG010023508.1, from coordinate 98,683 downwards.
TATACATGCTTATAAACGGCCCAGATAATACGGGAGAAAACAGGATACAGTGTAAAAGTTCCCCATCACACACCCCTTCCCCACCCCACCCCACCCCAACCACTATTAATGAAAAAGGTAGCATATACCCCTCTGGCCTTTTCCATTTTTTATTTTTTGTTTTTCTCTTTTTTTTTTTTTGAGATGGAGTTCACTCTAGTTGCCCAGGCTGGAATGCAATGGCACAATCTTGGCTCACCGCAACCTCTCCCTCCTGGGTTCAAGCGATTCTCCTGCCTCAGCCTACCGAGTAGCTGGGATTTAGAGGCATATGCCACCACGCCCTGCTAATTTTGTATTTTTAGTAGAGACAGGGTCTCTCCTTGTTGGTCAGGCTGGTCTTGAACTCCCGACCTCAGGTGATTCGCCTGCTTCAGCCTCCCAAAGTGCTGGGATTACAGGCATGAGCCACCATGCCTGGCCCCCTTCTGGCCTTTTTCTATGCGTTTGTATACAAGCACAGAAAGAAACTGCAAATTTGAACATTTTCTGAAAAACTGACTCAGAGCAGATAAGAAATTGAACCAAGGTCACACAGCTGGTTAGTAATAGAACCGGGATTTGGATTTAGCTCTGGCTCACTCCAAAATGCTCTTTGTGCTGCCTCCGCCCACAAACAACCACAGAGACACAAATTCACAAAGGGGAGGCCCAGGGCCAGAGGGAGAGGCAGCACCTCTAGGCAGGAAGGGAAAGGAAGCCACACAGTCTCTCTGCCTGATTGCTCTGGGACCCAAGTCTCAGTCCCTTTGGTGGCTCCCCTGGTCAAAGGCATCGTCCCTGTAAATTCTCATTAAGGAACAGACGTACTCCTTGGATGGAAACCTTTGAATCATTAACCACCAGGCAAGTAAGTGATGACATGCACAGCTGCAGCCCCCAGGACCACACCTGGCCACCCAGCTTTTCTTTTATTTTTTTGAGACTGGGTCTTGCTCTGTTGCCCAGGATAGAGTGCAGTGGCATGATCACGACTCACTGCAGCCTTGACCTCCCGGGCTTAGGCAATCATCCTCCCACCTCAGCCTCCCGAGTAGCTGGGACCACAGGCACCTGCCATCATCACACCCGGCTAATTTTTCTAATTATTTGTAGACACAGGGTGGTCTCCTTATGTTGCCCAGGCTGGCCATCACCTTTTAGCAAACATGTTTTCCATCACTCTTGCAGCTAGATGGGAGGCCCTGAAGAGAAAGGGCTGGCCTCCTTGCTCTCAGAATTTGTAGTGCCAGGAGAGGCTTGGCACAGTGGAGAGGGCTCGGTGGATGGTTGCTGAGTGGGGTCCACATCCATTTGATGCTCCCCTGAGCAGCAGAGAGAGGGGATGGGAGAGAGACGTGTTGTGGGGCTTGGGTACCTGGGAAGGCCACTGCTAGCTGCGGCTCCCTCAGGAAGTCACTGAAGGCAAAAGCTCCTTCAGGATCTGGCTGCCACTGGCCCTGAAGCCCAGGTCGGCCTGTCTGCACAGCTGCCCCTGCTGGGGAAGCAGGTGTCCTCTGATTCCCCCACGTCTCCCTTCACTTAGGAGCTCTCAGCCCATCTGTTATTAAATATTTACTGTTTCCCACTCTGCTCAGCTTGGTGCCAGGCCCTGGAGGAGGGAATTGGAGAGCAGGGGACAGGGAACTAATGGTCTACAATTAATGATCACTTACCTCGTCCCACAGAATTCACAGAAGCCCTGTTAGTTGGGTTCTTAGCTCTATGAAATGAGGTTCAGAGAGGGAAGACACTGGTCCCAGGTCACACAGCCAGTGAGCCAAGATCCATAGTCAGGTATGTATGTGTGCACCCTTCGCCTGCATCCTGTACCCTACTCCACCCCCAAGCCTGGGAGGATGTGGATTTTGACTTGGAGGAAGCTCAGGGAGGCCATTTTTGAGGTGGGGCTGTGGCTGAAACACGGCCTGCCCTGGTGGATTCTCTACAATAACAACAGCTTGCGTTTATCCAGCACTTTAGCACTTTCCCTTCCATTAGCTCATTCAGCCCTCCCCAACATCCCCATGGGTGCCTGTTATTCTCTCCATTTGACAGATGAGGGATGGAAGCTCAGTGAGTTCAAGTGATTTTCCTAAGGTTGCACAGCATTGCTTGGCAGAGCAGGAGTAAACTTTCAGATCCTAAATCTTCCTCTTGGGTCTGTCTGCTGCCTCAGCTTTTCTCTCCTCCAGCATCCTCCATGGCCCCAGGGAACCTCTCTAAAACACAGGCGAGCTTCCAGTCCCTGCCTTCTCATGGCCACACCTTTTCTGTGGGTAATTTTTCTGGCTCTCCCTGACTTGTCTACCTTTCAAGCTCCTACTCAGCCTACAGGTGCCAACCCAAATGCTATCATCTCCAGGAAGTCTTCCTGGATTGATCCAGCTGCACTTCAGAACTCCTTCTAAGCACAGAAAGTCCTCCATATAAACTTCTAGTAGAGCAATTATCTTATTATATTTGTTTGTCTGTCTAACTCTCTCACCAGACTGGGCAGACAATGATTTTTCAAGTCGGTCTCCTCTGCACATAGCTTTAGTACTTGTTTGTACAACATCCCCGAGGGCTGGGCCTGACAAAAGATGGTGGGGCATTAATAGAGCTAGGGGCAGCAAGATAAGCTGGTATTTAGGAAGGAAAAAGAAGAGATGGCATTTTCTTTTCTTTTTTTTTTTTTAATGTGGAGAGGATAAGGTAATTGAAGTCAAGAGATGGCATTTTCCTTTTGGCTATTTAGAATTTGATGTGGACATCCAGCGAAACATGTCCAGTAGGTAGGAATTGGGAGGTAGAGAGAACTGACCAGAAAGAAAGGATATTAACTACAGGTGCCATTACCTGAACGCTTACTATGCGCCAGACCCAGTGCTGAAAGCTTTATGTGCATTATCGCATTAGATCCCCAGGAAGTAGGTAAGATCAACCCATTTAATGGAGGAGGAAGCTGAGGAGTTACTCAAGGTTACACAGCTAGTAAAAAGGAGAGCCAGGACTTGAACCCAAGTTTATGCCAAGATCCATGCACTTAATCCACTAGAAAGGACAGAACTTAGAGCGGGGCATGGTGGCTCACGCCTATAATCCCAGCACTTTGGGAGGCCAAGGCAGGTGGACCTGAGGTCAGGAGTTCGAGACCAGCCTGGCCAAGATGGTGAAACTCTGTCTCTGCTAAAAAATACAAAAATTAGCCAGGCATGGTGGCGCATGCCTGTAATTCTAGCTACTCAGGAGGCTGAGGCAGGAGAATTGCTTGAACCCAGGAAATGGAGGTTACAGTGAGCTGAGATCATGCCATTGCACTCCAGCCTGGGCAACAAGAGCAAAACTCCATTGAAGGAAGGAAGGAGGGAAGGAAGGAAGGAAAGAAGGAAGGAAGGAAGGAAGGAAGGAGTGAACGAGAAAATACTTTACCTTTTTTTTTTTTTTTTAAAGATGGGGTTTCACCATGATGGCCAAGCTGGTCTTGAACTCCTGACCTCAGGTGATCCACCCACCTCGGCCTCCCAAAGTGCTAGGATTACAGGCGTGAGCCGCCACGCCCAGCCCAACACTTTACCTTTAAGAGGGAGAGTGGGAAGAAGAGAATAGAGAAGGAATTATCCAAGAGATAGAAGGGAAACTAGCAAGGTGATATTTGAGGTGAAGAAAAGAGTTCCAAGAAGATGCCAGGCATGGCGAATCAGGCCTGTAATCCCAGCACTTTGGGAGGCCAAGGTGGGCAGATCAGTTGAGGTTAGGAGTTTGAGACCAGCCTGGGCAACATGGTGAAACCCCATCTCTACTAAAAATACAAAAATTAGTCAGCTGTGGTGGTGAGCACCTGTAATCCCAGCTACTTCGGAGGCTGAAGCAGGAGAATTGCTTGAACCCAGGAGGTGGAGGTTGCAATGAGCCCAGATCACACCATTGAACTCCAGCCTGGGTGACAGAGAGAGACTGTCTCAAAAAAAAAGCTCCAAGGAGGTCCAGAAGGACCAGGTCAACCGTGCCTACTGTCCCTGACAGATTAAGATGAGCTGGGTGAGGGATTAGGCAATAGAAGACAACCTTCCAGAGAGAGTGGGCACCAAGGAGTTAGTAACAGGGCCAGTGAGTGGGAGGTGGGGAAGTGGAGGTAGTTGGCTGGGCAGAGGAGGAGAGGAAAGGGAAGGAGGGAGCATCACGTGGACATGCAGCCCAGGAGGGCAGGATGAATGGGTTTGGGCTGGCCTGGAAATACTGGGAATAGGATGTATGCAGGTGGCAGGAGGAAGGAGTGAGCAGTTGGTCATTTTAGGTTGACTAGACAAGGAAACCCTCATCCTACCTCTTCCTTGACAGTCTCAGAAGTGTCCCACTTCCTCCATCCCATCTTCCTTGGCCCATCTTGCAGGCCAAGGCATACCATTCTCATTCCGCCTTCCCTCTCCCTTCCTTCCCCCATGGCTCCCCTGAGGTTGTTCAGAATCAGCCACTCCTACCCCCAGTCTGCTGTCTCACCCTCCCTGGCCCAGCCTGGTGAGACAGGCAGGGAGGAGTTTCCAGGCAGGAAAGCGCTGAGTCACTCACCAACACATCTGGTCTCAGATCTTGATACCCAGCTGGAAGGGGCAGGAAGGAAGAGGGCCCCTCCCCTACAAGCTCTCCTGGCCATTGTCAGCTGTGTGGGGCAGGCTGGGAGAGGAGTGCCACTGTCACTGTAGCAATCAGCCTTTGCTGGACTGCCTCGCCCACCCCAGCTGGAGTCCTTCACTTTTGTGATTGCCTTTAATGCTCCAACCAGTCCTGGGAAGCAGGGACTATCGCCTCCAATTCACAGGTGAGAAGACTAAGTGGCTTGCACGAGGTCACACAGATTTGGAGAGCTGGTGCATCGGTGTCCCCGTCCTGTGCTCTGAGTGATGTGTAGAGACAGTGAATGAAGGTGCCCGGGGGCTCATGCGTACCAATAGGCAAACTGGGCCCATCCTCCTGCCCCTTCTCAAAGTCCCAGTGAAGAGAGGGCTTTCCTTCCTCCTCCAATCCCTGCCCTGCCCATTTGTTGCTGGCTCTGTGTGGAGTCCCCCACACCCCTCATTCTATAGCCTCTTCCATTCTCTCCTCACTCCTCCCCACTGAGAGGACTAGCAGAGGCTTTGGCAGGAGGTGTTCCCATTGTCCTGAGTGGAAAGGGGCATTCAGGTCCTGGAGAAGACAGGGCAGATCATGCCAGGGCCTGTCACCTCCTCCCAGGCTGCAAAGCAGCCTTCTCTGGGGCCTAAGCTGGTTTTTCACGCAGCATGCAGTGTGACATTGGGCAAGTGACTTCTCTTCCCACAGAATGGGGTATTGCACATACATCATACAGGAGAGCATGCAAATCACTGTTCTTCTCTAGGCCAGATGAGCCCCAATAGAATTTGTTGTTTGTTTTTTTTTTTTCCAGACAGAGTTTCACTCTTGTTGCCCTGGCTGGAGTGGGATCTCAGCTCACCACAACCTCTGCCTCCCAGGTTCAAGTGATTCTCCTGCCTCAGCCTCCCAAGTAGCTAGGATTACAGGCGTGTGCCACCATGCCCAGCTAATTTTGTATTTTTAATAGACATGAGTTTTTACTATATTGGTCAGTCTGGTCTCAAACTATTGACCTCAGGTGATCCGCCTGCCTCGGCCTCCCAAAGTGCTGGAATTACAGGCATGAGCCACCGCACCCAGCCTCCCAATAATTTTATTTATAATTCACTTATTCATTTTATAGATGGGGTCTTGCTATATTGCCCAGGTTGGACTCAAACTCTTGGGCTCAAGTGATCCTCATGCATCTAGCCTCCTGAGTAGTTGGGACTGTAGGCACGGGCAACCATACCCAGCTCCTGATATTAACTTTTGACTGGTTTAAATTGTATATAATGTGGCTGATGTCACAGCTGTACTACTTGTTGTGTGATCTTGGGACAATTTTTTTTTTTCAAGACAGCGTCTTGCTCTGTCGCCCAGGCTGGAGTGCAGTGGTGTGATCGTGGCTCACTGCGACCTCCACCTCCCAGGTTCAAGCAATTCTCCTGCCTCAGCCTCCCGAGTAGCTGGGATTACAGGCATGCACTACCAAGCCTGGCTAATTTTTGTATTTTTAGTAGAGATGGGGTTTCGCCGTGTTGGCCAGGCTGGTCTTGAACTCCTGACCTCATGATCCACCCGCCTCAGCCTCAAAAGTGCTGGGATTACAGGCGTAAGCCACTGCTCCTGGCCTTTTTTTTTTTTTTTTTTTTTTTTTTGAGGCAGGGTTTTGCTCTGTAACCCAGGCTAAAGTGCAGTGGCATGATCACAGCTCACTGCAGCCATGACCTCTTGGGCTAAAGGATCCCCCTTCTTCAGCCTTCTAAATAGCGGGGCCACAGGCGTGTACCACCTAGTTTTTTATTTGTTGTAGAAATGGAGTCTCACTACATTACCCAGGCTGCTCTCGAACTCCTGAGCTCAAATTGTTCTCTTGCTTCAGACTTTCAAAGTGCTGGGATTACAGGTGTGAGCCACCACTCCTGGCCAGGAAAAATTTTTAAGAATTCCCTGACTCTTGGGTTCTTCTTCTTGAAAATGGAAATAACAATAATAGCATTTCCTGTCTGGGTAAGGTGTAATCCCAGCACTTTGGAAAGACAAGGCAAGAGGAATACTTAAAGCCAGGAGTTCGAGACCAGCCTGGGCAACATAGCAAGAACCACACCCCCCACAAAAAAAATTAATACATTAGTCAGGCATGTTGGTGTGTCTGTGATCCTAGCTACTTGAGAGACTGAGGCAAGAGGATTACTTGGGCCCAGGAGTTTTTGGTTTTTTTTTTTTTTTTTTTTAATATGGGGTTTCACCCTGATGGCCAGGCTGGTCTTGAACTCCTGACCTCAGGTGATCCACTCACCTCGGCCTCCCAAAGTGCTAGGATTACAGGCGTGAGCCACTGCGCCCAGCGAGCCCAGGAGTTCTAAATTGCAGTGAGCTGTGATTGCCACTACAGTCCAGCCTGGGCGACAGAGTGAGACTGTCTCTAACTTGAAAAAAATAATGTCAGGAGAGGTGGCTCATGCCTGTAATCCCAGCACTTTGGGAGGCCAAGGCCAGTGGATCACAAGATCAGGAGTTCCAGACCAGCCTGGCCAACAGGGTGAAATCCCATCTCTACTAAAAATTCAAAAATTAGCCAGACCATGGTGGTGTGTGCCTGTAATCCCAGCTACTTGGGAGGCTGAGACAGGAGAATCACTTAAACCTGGGAAGCAGAGGTTGCAGTGAGCCAAGATCACGCCACTGCACTCCAGCCTGGGCAACAGAGTGAGACTCTGTCTCAAAAATAATAATAATAATAAAATAAATTAAATAGACTGTGCGTGGTGGCTCATGCCTGTAATACCAGCAATTTGGGAGGCCAAGGCAGGCAGATCACCTGAGGTCAGGAGTTTGAGACCAGACTGACCAACATGGAGAAACCCTGTCTCTACTAGAAATAGAAAATTAGCTGGGCATGGTGGCGCATGCCTGTAATCTCAGCTATTCAGGAGGCTGAGTCAGGAGAATCGCTTGAAACAGGGAGGCGGAGGTTGCAGTGAGCTGAGATTGTGCCATTGCACTCCAGCTTGGGCAATAAGAGCAAAACTCCATTAAAAAAAAGATTAATTAATTTTTAAAAAATAGGCTGGGCGAAATGGCTCATGCCTGTAATCCTAACACTTTGGGAGGCTGAGGCGGGCAGATCACTCGAGTCCAGGAGTTTGAGACCAGCCTGGGCAACATGGCAAAAACCCCGTCTCTACCAAAAAAATACAAAAATTAGCCAGGTATGTGGCTCAGGCCTATAGTCCCAGCTACTCAGGAAGCTGAGGTAGGAGATTGGCTTGAGCCCAGGAGGTGGAACTGCAGTGAGCTGAGATTGTGCCACTGCACTTCAGCCTGGGCGACAGAGCCAGACCCTATCTCAAAAAAAAATAGCACCTCTCAGCTTGGTTGGCAGAGTTGACTTAGATATCTTTTTTGTTTGTTTGAGACAGAGTCTCACGCTGTCGCCCAGGCTGAAGTGCAGTGGCATGACCTCAGCTCACTACAACCTCCACCTCCTGGGTTCAAGCAATTCTCCTGCCCTCAGCCTCCCAAGTAGCTGGGACTACAGGCACTAGCTGCTACACCCAGATAGTTTTTTTTTTTTTGATGGATTCTCCCTCTGTCACCAGGCTGAAGTGTAGTAGCGCAATCTCGGCTGGCTGCAACCTCTGCCTCCTGGTTCAAGTGATTCTCCTGCCTCAGCCTCCAAGTAGCTGGGACTACAGGCACATGCCACTACCCCCAGCTAATTTTTTGTATTTTCAGTAGAGACAGCGTTTCACCTTATTAACCAGGATGGTCTTGATCTCCCGACCTCGTGATCCTCCCGCCTCAGTCTCGCAAAGTGCTGGGATTACAGGCGTGAGCCACCATGCCCAGCCTAATTTTTTGTATTTTAGTAGAGATGGGTTTCACCGTGTTGCCCAGGCTGGTCTCAAACTCCTGAGCTCAGGCAATCCACACACCTCGACCTCCCAAAGTGCTGGGATTACAGGCATAAGCCACCATGCTCAGCCTTTTTACTGAGGGATTTCTGATTACAAAATGAACTCATGCTCAAAAATAATCCAGGAAATGCAGAGAAACACAAAGTTATAGATAAAAGCCACCTCTAATTCAACCCAGAAGTATCTTTTTGTGATATTTTTCCTTCCTTCCTTCCTTCTTCCTTCCTTCTTTCTTCCTTTCTTCCTTCCTTCTTCCTTCCTTCCTTCCTTTCTCTCTTTCCTTTCTTTTTTATTTCAGAGGGGTGTCTCACTCTGGGACCCAAGCTGAAGTGCAGCGGTGAGATCATAGCTCACTGCAGCCTTGAACTCCTGGCCTCAAGCAATCCTCCCACCTCCCACACTGGGATTATAGGCATGAGCCATCATGCTGATGGAGGAGGTTTTATTACACAGAGTAGAATTGCCCTCCCCCATCCTCCAAGGGAATGGCCCATATGCTTCCAGGCTGGAAAGTGGCATTGATGGTGGATATGATCTGTATTTTTTGCATCTTCTCTGGGCCTCAGTTTCCCTGTCTGGAAAGGAAACAGTTGGACTAATGAGGGAAGACAAATATATTTGAATCTCACATGCCAATTGGTGCCCCCAAAATGGTTCTGGGTTAGAGGGAGAGAGTGCCATGATCAGGTAATCATGTGTGCCGTGAATACAGAACTGAGTAGTGGTAGCACACAGATGCTGTGGAGCTACCATGTTCTCAGTGCACTTCTGGGTTCTGAACCCAGACTAGCTCCCACGTAACACTGTGCACTGTTCTATTTTCTCTGCGGAGCCTAACCAAGGATCTCCTCAACTCAGACCCTAAATAGGGTGACCTTGGGGAGCTGGGGAGGGAAAAGGGCTTGAGTATTTTCTCACTAACAGGGAAATATACAAATAGCATGCATATGTGCAGCCATTCCTCACCAGCCCAGGGTTGGGTATTTGAATGGTAAGTGACCATATGTAAATGAATGCAAATGAGCAGTGAGTTCTTTGGGCAGTAAGGCCTTAGCCCAGCCAGAATGGCTGGGACCAGTGTAGACAGCCCTCCCTGCAGGTGAGATAGGGCAGTGCCTGAACACTTCAGCTGAAAGACAGTCTTAGTTCTGGTCTGTTCTTTGAGGGGCACCTTGGGTCAGTAAGAGGACAGAGACAGACAGAGTGGGGACTCTATAGCAGGGGGTGGGCTCAATCAAGGGAAGGTCATTGGTAAAAGAGATGGGGGCTGGCTGGGTGTGGAGGCTCACTCCTATAATCCCAGCACTTTGGGAAGCTGAGGTGGCTGGATCACTTGAGGCCAGGAGTTCGAGAGCAGCCTGGCCAACATGGTGAAACCCTGTCTGTACTAAAAATTTTTTAAAAATTTTTTTAAATAAAAAAAATTAGTTGGCTATGGTGGCGCTTGCCTGTAGTCCCAGTTACTGTGGAGGCTGAGACAGGAGAATCGCTTGAACCCGGGAGGTGGAGGTTGCAGTGAGCCAAGATTGGCTGCTGCATTGCAGCCTGGGGGACAGAGCAAGACTCTGTCTCAAAAAAAAAAAATAGATGGGGGCTAGTGATGAGGAGGGAAGGGGCATCCCAAGAACCCAGGATAGGGCCACCTCTGTTCCCAGGATTCCAAATGCCTTTCTGGAAGCTGCCTCCAGCCTCCAGGACCTAGAGGTGAGAGGAAGCTTTCGGGAAATAAGAGGTTCCTTAGGCCGGGCGCCGTGGCTCATGCCTGTCATCCCAGCACTTTGGGAGGCCGAGGTGGGTGGATCATGAGGTCAGGTGGATCATGAGGTCAGGAGTTCGAGGCCAGGCTGACCAACATGTTGAAACCCCATCTCTACTAAAAATATAAAAGTTAGCCGGGCATGGTGGTGCACACCTGTAATCCCAGCTACTCAGAAGGCTGAGGCAGGAGAATCACTTGAACCTAGGAGGCAGAGGTTGCAGTTGAAGTGAGCCAAGTATCTCAGTCCCAGATACAGGTCACGATACCAAGGTGCACAGCCATGTCCCTCTTGGGTCAAGCTGAATATAGACCAGGGTAGGCTCCGGGACCAGCTGGGGTAGGAAGACAGCATTAGGCTAATAAGTCCAGAGGCTTGTCTACTTCTTCTCTAATTCAGCTCTCACTGAGCTGCATCCCCTCACTGAGTCCCTCTCCTTACTGAGCCCCACCTCCTCACTCAGCCTCCACCTCTTCACTGAGCCTCCATCCCCTCACTGACCCCCATCCCCTCACTGAACCCCAACCCCTCACCGGGTCCCCATCTCCTCACTGAACCCCAATCCTCTCACTCAGCCCCCACCTCTAGCCCCCTCACCTAGCCCCGTCCCCGCACTGATTCCCCATCTCCCTCATCAAGCCTCATTGGTAGCCACCTCCAGTTCCCAAATGAAGCATTTTGAACTGCAGCCCTGAGCCAGCGTTGTGTTCACCAGTCTCTGGCCATAGCCACACCAGCCACATCCTTGTCATTGTCATGGCCCAGGGCACAAGCTGAGAGATGGAGGAGCCAGAGGCAAAGGGATCAATAATAGCCTGGAAGGAGAGGCCAGCCAAGGGCTTTCTTGGGCAGCTTCCATAGCAGCTCCAGACCCACTCAGCAGAACAGATGTGGAGATGATGCTGCGGCTAGAGCGGTAGTAGGTCACCCTCTGGCCTGCCAGGACTCACGCCAGGGCTGGAACACAGAGCAGGCACTGGCCCCACCCTCATCCCCTGAACAAGAGTTGCACTGTGCACCCTCCTCCTACCGCCCACCCCGCCCCTCAGGCCAGGCCAGGATCAGGCAAGTCAGCCAGGGCCACCCATAAAGGCCAGAAACAAGGACATCCAGACAGCAAGGGAGCAAGGCAGAGAGGCTGTGAGATCCAGGGTCAGGGGTGTATAGTCAGACCTGCAGGCAGAGAGAAGCTGTGTGTTTACATCCCGGAGTCTGGTATGGCAGGAGTGGCAACAGAGAGCTCCAGTGCCCCGGCATCTCCAGGACACAGAGAGGCAGACCCACGTGAGGGACCCAAGCCCGCAAGCATGGAGGCAGGAAGGTTCAGGATGATGGTGATCCTGGAGAGCCCCGGACAAGGACACTGGAGTCCCAGACCCCATTGCACAGCCCCGGCCTTCAACAGGGCCGCAGTACCCCTTATCGAACTTCACTCCTCTGGCTGTTCATGAACACAGTCTCTGACGCTTAACTCTGCCAGCCCTGTGTTGGGCACAGGGGCAAAGATACCAAAGGATACTTTGTGGAAGTGGCTGAAGTCAGGGCCGGGTGCTGTGGTTCACGCCTATCATCCCAGCACTCTGGGAGGCCAAGGTGGGTGGATCACCTGAGGTCAGGGGTTTGAAACCAGCCTGGCCAACATGGCCAAACCCCATCTTTACTAAAAATACAAAATTAGCCGGGCGTGGTGGCACATACCTGTAATCCCAGCTACTTGTGAGGCTGAGGTAGGAGAATCACTTGAACCTGAAAGGCGAAGGTTGCGGTGAGCCAAAAATCGTGCCATTGTACTCCAGCCTGGGCAACAAGAGTGAAACTCCGTCTCAAAAAATAAACAAATAAAAATAAAAGAAACCAGGGTCTGGATTCAAGTGAGTGGTTTGTGCTCTAAGTGCCTGCCTTGCTCGCCATCCTTTCTAAGGATTTCATAGGTCACCAAGTGACCCAACTGGCCTGCCACTAACTAGACCAGAGGTGGGCCTGACCCAGGTCCTGGCCCTCTCTCAGCTGGCCAGTGGCCCATGACATGATCTGGCTTGAAGATGCCCCGAAAGAATCAGATTCACTAGATCCTGCTTTCCAACAGTAGATCCTCTGTCGGGGTGGAGGGAGTATCCAGAGAAGGCTGTGGGCAGGACCATGAGGCAGCAAGGAAGCTGGTCAGGCAGGATGTACAGGAAGGACAGAAGCAACATCTCAGTGTGACAGCCTCTGCGACCACTAAGCGTCAGACTCGGGAGCATCAGGTGCCTGCAGCCAAGGCAAAGACGAGACATCCAGGTCAGTAGAGCTATTCTGCTTTGTGAACATCCATGAAGACCCCCTGAGGCTTGGAGGTGAGAGGCACCATCCCTGCCTGTGTTACTTCTCCAAACAGCCTCACAACAAGGCCCTGTCTCCTGAAGCCCTTGGGTGAGCATTTCTCTGGTTCTCGTCACCCAAAAGAGCGAAACGAGGACCAGGTGAGGTGGCTCACACCTGTAATCCCAGCACTTTTAGAGGCTGAGGTGGGTGGATCACGAGATCAGGAGATCGAGACCATCCTGGCCAACATAGTGAAGCCGTGTCTCTACTAAAAATATAAAAATTAACTGGGTATGGTGGTGTATGCCTGTAGTCCCAGCTACTTGGGAGGCTGAGGGAGGGGAATGCCTTGAAACCAGGAGACAGAGGTTGCACTGAGCCGAGGTCATGCCAAGATCATGCCACTGCACTCCAGCCTGGCAACAGAGAGACACTCCGTCTCAAAAAAAAAAAATAGTAGCCAGGTGCAGTGGCTCGTGCCCGTAATCCCAGCACTTTGGGAGGCCTAGGTGGGTAGATCAGGAGGTCAGGAGTTCAAGACCAGCCTGGCCAAGACGGTGAAACCCTCTCTCTACTAAAAGTACAAAAATTAGCCAGGTGTGGTGGCAGGCCCCTGTAATCCCAGCTACTTGGGAGGCAGAGGCAGAGAATTGCTTGAACCTGGGAGGCAAAGGTTGCAGTGAGCCAAGATCATGCCACTGCACTCCAGCATTTTTTAAGACTCTGTCTTTAAAAAAAACAGTGTCATAATTTGTGTGTGTGTGTGTGTGTGTGTGTGTGTGTGTGTGTGTGAGATAATCTTATTTGGGGAAAAAAAAAAAGAGCCAAGTGAACTCTGCCTCTCACATCTTTGCCTCTCTGACATCTTCCATAGCCAAAGTCAGCCCTGATACCCAGTGGAAGCCACATATGGTAACAAAAGCCCTGGACTTGAAGTTCAAAGGTGAAAGTCAAATCTTGCTTTTGCTGTGATCTGCCTCCCAGAGGCCTGTCTTTCCCACTCCCTGCTGGTGCCTTGTCCCATCACCACTGCTTCCACCCTTATTCCAGAAAAGCATCCAGGACTTCCCTCAATTCGGTGCCCCCTGCTCTAGCCAGACTTCCCTAGGAAAGGCTGGGGACTAGACATATCCCGAGAGCCTGTGGTTCTGAGAGAAGAGTGTAAAGGGGACAGGGGTCACTGGAATGGTGGAATTCCAAATACTTGTGACTAGCCAGTGGGGAGATTACTCAAGCCTGCGCTGATTTAGTCACATTTTTCCCCAACCCAGCCCCCTCGGTCTAGGGGAGAGGGGCAATGGACAGGGAGCTGGATTCTGGTTAGAACAGGAAATCCTGCTGGGGCTGCTGATGGGGCTCACATGAGACTGTGTCACCTCAGCCCTCTCTCCATTTCCACCCGTGCCTCATCATACTTTCCTCCTTTCTCTCTGCAACTAGCGGTCAGTCAGCCCTGGACCAGCCCATCCCCAACCTCCCCCCATACCTAATAGCATGAGCTCCAGAGCCAGAAAGGCCTGGGTTCAAATCCTAGCTCAGCTTCTTTCTTTTTTTTTTCTTTTTTACATTACCTCCAATAATAGCTATAAGCAACTTTCTTTCTCTCTCTCTCTTTTTTTTTTTTTTGACAGAGTCTTGCTCTGTTGCCCAGCTAGAGGGCAGTGGCACGATCTCGGCTCACTGCAACCTCCGCCGCCTGGGTTCAAGCGATTCTCCTGCCTCAGCCTCCTGGCAAGCGCCACCATACCCGGCTAAATTTTTTGTGTTTTAGTAGAGACAGGGTTTCACCATGTTGGCCAGGATGGTCTCGATCTCCTGATCTCGTAATCCACCCAGCTTGGCCTCCCAAAGTGCTGGGATTACAGGTGTGAGCCACCGAGCCTGGCCAGCTCGGCTACTTTCTGACCGTGTGACCCTAAGCAAGCTGCCTCCCATCTCTGAGCAAGCCTGCAGGGAATAAAATGATCACATAGGAAGGGCCAAGCAAGCAGCTGAGGGGCTCACTCAATGTCAGTTTCCTTTCTCTTTTCCAGGGTCCAGATCCCTGGGCTGGGGCCATTGATGGGGCTGGACATGCCCAGGGAGGCTTTAAGAGTCATGGAATTGCCAGGCTCGGTGACTGACACCTGTAATCCCAGCACTTTGGGAGGCTGAGGTGGGAGGATCACTTGACCCAGAAGTTTGAGACCAGCCCAGACAACAACATGAGACCCTGTATCTACAAAGAAATAAAAATTAGCTGGGTGTGGTGATGCACACATGTGGTCCCAGCTACATAGGAGGCTGAGGCAGGAAGATCACTTGATCTCAGGAGGTCAAGGCTGCAATGAGCCAAGACTGCACCGCTACACTCCAGCCTAAGTGATAGAGCAAGACCTGTCTAAAAAAAAAAAGTCGCCGGGCATGGTGGCTCACGCTTGTAATCCCAGCACTTTGGGAGGCCGAGGTGGGTGGATCACTTGAGGTCAGGAGTTTGAGACCAGCCTGGCCAACATGGTGAAACCCCAACTTTGTTAAAAAAATTAAAATAATACAAACAAAGTCATGGAATCAAACACAGATGCCCACCTGCAGCAGGTCACTGCAATGCTTTGGGTGGTGTGTCATCATCTGTCAAATGGGGGTACAATAGAAGATGCTTAGCAAATAATGTTAGGTCCCCCTTCCCTGGTCACAGAAGTCCGCCTAGAGGAGGGGACTGAGCCTCCCTTTGAGTGTTGAGAGGATAAGCTGGGCAAGAGATAGACTACTCTTTAAGGCAGGAGGCTCTGGAGGTGAGGGCAGGGAGTGAGGGCGGCGAGTCACCAGGAAGGGAGGGGGCACAGGGTCTGGGCTTTTCTGAAGGATGGGGCAGGCTTTCCATCAGCCCAGGGCCAGTTGGAGGGGCGCTTCTAGATGTGCACTCACAAAAGCTCAGATTTATTCTGAAACTTATTCAGAGGGTCATATGCACACTTGGCCACACAAAGACACCCTGGAGACACACAAACACATTCACACTCACTCCTGCATACCCAGGGACAGCCACACAGACACAAAGGCACACAAAAGAGGTACTCAAAACATTCATGCAATCTTGCATACACCCCTGTACCCTCACAGTCAAAGCACACATTTATAGCCGGGCATGGTGGCGGGCGCCTGTAATCTCAGCTACTCGGGAGGCTGAGGCAGGAGAATTGCTTGAACCCTGGAGGTAGAGGTTGCAGTGAGCCAAGATAGTGCCATTGCACTTCAGCCTGGGCAACAAGAGTGAAACTCTGTCTCAAAAAAAGAAGAAAAAGCGCACATTTATTTTGTACACACTCTTGTGCACTCTGGAACATTCACAGACATCCTCACAGACACACAGGCTGGTACAGTCAGGTGTTCTCAACACTCAGGTGCCTTCACCCACCCCTAGGGCCCTCCCCTTCTCTCCAGCCAAGTAGGCTCCACCTTTTCTCCCCACCCACTTCCCACCGTCCTCTGGGGCCTCCCTCCAAAGCTGGGGGAGGGGCAGGGCAGGGCTCGCCCTGCTGACGTGGCAACAGCGCTCACCTGCAGCCAGGGCCACACCCACCACTGGGAAAGGCTTAAAGGAGCAGGAATCCCAGGTGTTGACCATACGGGGTCTGTGCCCATGTTTTTCAGATGGGGTCAGATGGAGAATGGGACTTGAACCCAGGACTCCAGTGCCAGGAGCTGGGTGGGGACGCTCCTGCTGGGAATGAGGAAGCCTGGGTTCCAGACCCACCTCTTGCCTGCCCTCGTTGGCTGCTTGGCAACCTACGCCTCCCCAACTCCCTGACAGGCACTCCCACCCTCTGGCAGTCCCTGTCTCAGAAGCCAGCACCCTCCTGAAAGCCACCCAAGCCAGAAACCTGGGCATCCCACTACACACCTCTCTCTACCTGTGGAATCCATCCCTAAACATTTCCTGAACTGGGTAGGAGATGCCGTAGGCAGCCAGCCAGCTCTTTCCTAGTTCTGTGGCTTATGGCAAGTCACTCCCCTTCTATGAGCCTCAGTTTCCTTGTCTGTAAATGCGGTGTGATCACACCTACCTCACAGGATTGATGAGACGATTTAACTACATAACAGAGATAGAGCGCTGCAGGCCCAGGCTCAGCGACTCTGGACTGGTTTGGTGAGTGACTAGATATATGGATGAGTTGCTCAACATATTGAGGAGTCCAGGTCACCCCTGCTGCAGCTTCGCTGATCCTGCCACCTCCTAGGGGATGCCACAGGACCAGTCTCACAGTGTGGTTTGCTGTTGGGTTTGCTGCTGCTTCCAAAGCCCTGGCAGCCCAGCCCAGCCCAGCCCAGCCCTAACTGCTGCATCAAGGTAGAAGAGTCAGGGCGGTGGACAGCGGCAGGGGTGGAGAGGGGTCAGGGAGTCACAGCCATGCCTGCGGGAGCCACCAGCCTGCTGGGGGAGATCCAGCTCAGCTCTGCTCCTGGAGTACCTGGCTGAATCAAGGAAGGCCCATTCTGCTCTTGCGGCTCCAAAGCTACTTAGTAGGCAGATCTAACCATGGCCCAAGGCTCTGAACCTTAAGTAGAAGGCAGCGTGATTGCGGAGCTTCTGGGCTGATAAGGGAGACACTCCTGAGCCCAGGTCCCCAAACTAGTTGGGGAGATAGAGCATTTGTCTGGGATTCCCAGTCCAAGAGGGGCAATTTGCCCTCTCCTAGGGGCTCCTAGGCTGGTAAAAAACACAACTCTTGGCTGGGCATGGTGGCTCACGCCTGTAATCCCAGAACTTTGGGAGGCTGAGGCAGGTGGAGCACCTGAGGTCAGGAGTTCAAGACCAGCTTGGCCAACATGAGGAAACCTTGTCTCTGCTAAAAATACAAAACTTAGCTGGGCGTGGTGGCAGGTGCCTGTAATCCCAGCTACTCAGGATGCTGAGGCAAGAGAATCACTTGAACCTGGGAGGGAGAGGTTGCAATGAGCTGAGATAGCTCCACTTCACTCCAGCCTGAGCGAAAAAGTGAAACTCCGCCTAAAAAAAAAAAAAAAAAAACTATCTTGTTTTCAGGGACCCAAGTCACAAAAGAAAACAGTGGCCAGGCACAGTGGCTCATGCCTGTAATCCCAGCACTTTGGGAGGCCAAGGCGGGCAGATCACAAGGCCAGCCTGACCAACATGGTGAAACCCTGTCTCTCCTTAAAAAAATACAAAAATTAGCCGGGCGTGATGGCGTGCACCTGTACCCCAGCTACTCAGGAGGGGCTGAGCAGGAGAATTGCTTGAACCTTTGAGGCGGAGGTTGCAGTTAGCTGAGATCATGCCACTGTACTCCAGCCTGGGCAACAGAGTGAGACTCCATCTCAAAAAAAAAAAAAAAAAGGGGCACAGTCCTGTAATCCCAGCACTTTGGGAGGCCGAGGCAGGCGGATCACCTGAGGTTGAGAGTTTGAGACCAACACAAAGAAACCCCCCTCTCTACTAAAAATACAAAAATGGGCCAGGCGTGATGGTGCATGCCAGTAATCCCTTCTACTCGGGAGGCTGAAGCAGGAGAATTGCTGAACCCGGGAGGCAGAGGTTGCAGTGAGCTGGGCCTGGGCAACAAGAGCGAAACTCCATCTCAAAAAAAAGAAAGAACAAAAAGAGTGAAGACACACCTAGGACACAGAGGAGCAGTGAGCACAGGTGAATCAGATGAATTCAGCTTTGTGCATGAGCCTGTTGCATATTTGTGCACCATTTGTGATTCTGTGCTTGTGTGTGCCTATGTTGACTATGTATGTGCCTTTGGGTTGAGGCTGTTGAGAAGGGTTGGTGAGTGTGGCCCCAGCTGTTTGGAATTGTTCATTCATTAGACATCCATTTGCCCAAAATTCACTCTATTTCAGTCACAGGGCAGGGCCCTGGGCATAACATGGAGCCCTTGACTGATGAGGTTCTTACTTTCAAGGGCTTTGCTCTGTAGTGAGCACTAAACAAAAAATCCTGCTGGGTGTGGTGGCTCACACCTGTAATCCCAGCACTTTGGGAGGCCGGGGCAGGTGGATTACCTGAGTTCAGGAGTTCAAGACCTGGCCAATATAGTGAAACTAATATAGTGACCAGACTGGCCAATATAGTTTTGTAAAAATACAAAAAGTAGCCGACTGTGGTGGCACACACCTGTAGTCCCTCCCAGCTACTCAGAAGGCTGAGGCATGAAAATCACTTGAACCCAGTAGGCGGAGTGAGCCAAGATCACGCCACTGCACTCCAGCCTGGGCGACAGAGTGAGACTTCATCTTTTAAAACAAAACAAAACAAGAAATGCAGAAGAAACTCAGGAGACCACAG
Source organism: Cacajao melanocephalus (assembly GCA_963573385.1). Classification (NCBI taxonomy): domain Eukaryota; kingdom Metazoa; phylum Chordata; class Mammalia; order Primates; family Pitheciidae; genus Cacajao; species Cacajao melanocephalus. Next base: position 79,814 of record CAUYLG010023508.1, on the reverse strand, counting down.
GACCAGAGGGGAGGGGGCGTCCTGGAAGAAGTGATATTTCAGCTGTGTTCTGAGTAACAAGCTTTAGGGCTTGGGGAAAGGGTGTTCCAGATACAGGGAGTGGAGTGTGCAAAGGCTGTGGACCTGGAGAGGGTGCCGGGAAAGGGTTTTCTGGAGAAGATGGCTGAATGGCGTTTTGGAAGAGGTAGGGAGAATAAGGCAGGGGCGTTGCTTCAGTTTGAAGGATGTAGTGGGATTGGCCAGAGGAAGCTTGCTGGCTTGGGCCTGCACCTGGGGATGGAGGGGCAGTGCCCAGTGGAGTCCAAGGGGCTGAAGGTGCTGGCAACTCCACAGAGAAGTGGGGAAGCTCTTGAGAGGGGGTTTAGGAAGAGAGCTCCTGGACTGGCCTCTGGGCTGTGCTGGGGGAGAGAGAGACCAATGGAGGCCCGCGAGCCTTGGAAAGGGGCCCCAGTGTTCTCATCCGATAAAGGAATTCAATCAGAGCTCCCTCCCAGGATAGAGGGAATTATGGTACATGTACTTCTCCTAAGTTGCTCTTCAAAGAGTTCTCCAGGAGCTCATTTATTCCTCTCAAGAAGTATACAAAGCAAAGGAAGCAGAAGCTCAGAGAAGCCCAAGGGTACAGAGCGGAAACGTGAGAGACTGATCTGGATTCGAACCCAGCTCAGAGTCTAAGGCTTGGCTCCTTCCTGGAGTCCCACAGCCTCCCAGCAGGCGCAGCTCCCTACGGGTGGATCTGCGGCAATTATTGTTGTTGCCTGTTCATTATTACTGCGGTGCCAAAGGACGTCCTTGATTCAGCTGGGACGCGGACCTCCGCACCGTCGGCGCGCCCTCGGTCCTGAAGCTCAGGGCCCAGGCGGCCCCGCGCGGCCGCGGGGGAAAAGACAACCCCCGGGGGCGCGGGGTCGGTGTGGCGGCGCCCCCTGGAGGCAGTGCTCCGCATTGCCCGGCCTGGGGAGGGACAACCCTGAACGCGGCGTCCTCTGAAGCCGTGGCCAGTGGTCAGCACCGGATAGTCCCCGATGGCTCCCAGACAGCGGTCCCAGAGGGAGGGGAGAAAGGAGAAAATTAAGAAAAGAAACACTTACCAAGTGTCTCTCGTGGCCCGCGCATGGTGGCTCACTGCTTGTAATCCCAGCACTTTGGGAGGACTAGGCTGGCGGATCACTGGAGATCAGGAGTTTAAGACCAGCCTGACCAACATGGTGAAACCCTGTCTCTACTAAAAATACAAAAATTAGCTGGGCGTGGTGGCACATGCCTGTAAATCTCAATTTCTTGGGAGGCTGAGGCAGGAGAATCGCTTGAACCTGGGAGGCGGAGGTTGCAGTGAGCCAACACTGAGCCACTGCACTCCAGCCTGGGCCACAGAGTGAGACTAGGTCTTAAAAAAAAAAAAAAAAAAAAAACAGAAGTAGTGGGTCAGAGGACCCTACCAGGGCATCTCTGTACCACCCTTCTCCCACCTTTAGATGGGTTGCTAGAGCTCTTGGCACAAAGAAAGTGAGCAGAGGCAGGGCATGGTGGCTCACACCTGTAATCCCAGCACTTTGAGAGACCAAGGCAAGTAGATCACGAGGTCATGAGTTCAAGACCAGCCTGGCCAACATGGCAAAACCCTGTCTCTACTAAAAATTAAAAAATTAGCGGGGCTTGGTTGTGGGCACCCGTAACCCCAGCTACTCAGGAGAATTGCTTGAACCCGGGAGGTGGAGGTTACAGTGAGCTGAGATCATGCCATTGCATTCCAGCCTGGGCAGCAAGAGCAAGACTCTGTCTCAAAATAAAATTAAATTAAATTTAAAAATAAAACAAAATAGGGCCGGGTGCAGTGGCTTACGCCTGTAATCCCAGCACTTTGGGAGGCCGAAGCAGGCTGATCACCTGAGTTCAGGAGTTCGAGACCAGCCTGGCCAACATGATGAAACCCCCATCTCTAATAAAGATACAAAAAATTAGCTGAGTGTGATGGTGGGTGCCTGTAATCCCAGCCACTCGGGAGTCTGAGGCAGGAGAATCGCTTGATGCAGTGAGCTGAGATTGTGCCATTGCACTCCAGCCTTGATGACAGGGCAAGAGTCCATCTCAAAAAAAAAAAAAAAAAAAGAAAAGAAAGTGAGCAAAATGGCTCCCACCTGCATCAATAGTAATGAGGAATGTGCTACTCTCAGCTTGCAAAGCAAATTCACTTCCAGTGGCTCATGTGTTGAGCCTCACATTTGATTGCATTTCACAACAATCCTGTGAAGAAGGTGTTAATGCCCATTTTGCTGAGAGGGAGCTGAGGTTCAGAGAAGTTGGCTTCCCAGGGGGTATAGGATCTGCTCTGGGGTCTGGGGGAGACAGTTGCCAAGGCCGTGCCTCCCCTGCTGCCCTCTGGTGCCTCTCCACTTCCCAGCTCATCTACCCATTCCTCCCACACACATGTCCATTCACTCACAGCTCCCTGCCTGCCCCATTCTACAAGCCACAGTAACTACAGGCCTAAGACAGAGGGACCCCTTGGGTGGGGATCCTGCCTGGAGTGGCGGCCAGAAGGTCACTCTTCACGGGGGATGAAATTCATTCACAACTTTTCTGATTCTGGTTTTTGGTGGGGATTGATTGAGACAGAGTCTCGGTCTTGTTGCCCAGGCTGGAGTGAGCTCAGTGGCGCAATCTCGGCTCACTGCAACCTCCGCCTCCCAGGTTCAAGTAATTCTCCTGCCTCAGCCTCCCAAGTAGCTGGGCTTATAGGCATGTGCCACCACGCTCGGCTAATTTTTGTATTTTTAGTAGAGATGGGGGTTTCACCATGTTGGCCAGGCTGGTCTTGAACTCTTGACCTCAGGTGATCCACCCACCTTGGTCTCCCAAAGTGCTGGGATTATAGGCATGAGCCACTGAGCCCAGCTGATGGGGATTTATGTATGTATGTTTTGGACACAGGGTCTCATTTTGCTGCTCAGGCAGTAGGGCATTGTGCAGTGGTGCGATCATGGCTTTCTGGAGCCTTGAGCTCCTGGACCCAAGCAATATTCCTGCCTCGGCCTCCCTGGGATTGGAGGTGTGAGCCACCACAGCCAGCTGTCAGGCGGGGGGTTTTAGAAAGAAAGAGAGTCTCCCTAAATTATCTGTCCAGGGCCTGGCTTTCTAAGGTTCGGTTCTTATCTTAGGGGTCTCAGCAGGAAACAGGGGCACACTCAAACACTCAGTGTTTGCCAGAAGAGGATTTAATGAAGAGACCATTCACAGAGGTGTGGGCAGGAATGGTGGAGCACCTGGGACTAGCAAAGGTGGGATGGAATCATTACCCCTGGGCCTGAAGGAGCAGGGGAGGGTGCCTTGTTAAGGAACCTGGCCGGAGCTGTACCCTTGGGAACAAGCCACCCAACAGGACCCATGGCTTTTGGCAGAGGACTATAGTTACTGCCAAAGTCACAGGCAGGGAGGGGGCATAATAAATATCGTGTAGGTGGCTCAGTGGCTCACACCTATAATCCCAGCACTTTGGGAGGCTGAGGTGGGTGGATCACCTGAGGTCAGGAGTTTGAGACCAGCCTGGCCAACATGGCAAAATCCTGTCTCTACTAAACATACAAAAATTAGCTGGTTGTGGTAGCACATGCTTGTAATCCCAGGTACTTAGGAGGCTGAGGCACGACAATGGCTTCAACCCAGGAGGCAGAGGTTGCAGTGAGCTGAGATCACACCACTGCACTCCAGCCTGGGCAACAGAACGAGACTCTGTCCCCAAAAAATAAAAATAAAAATAAAAATAAATAGTGCTTGCTTCGGCAGCACATATACTAAAATTGGAACGACACAGAGAAGATTAGCATGGCCGCTGTGCAAGGATGACATGCAAATTCATGAAGCATTCCATATTTTTTAAATAAATTTTAAAAATTAAAAAATATAATAAATAAATATCTTGATCTCACTCTCCTCTCTCTCTGATCTCCTGCCAGGGTACCCAGTTTGGCCAAACCCCACCTGAACCCAGAAGGCAAGGGGGCCCAGGAGAGGCTGGCCGCAGGAGTCAGCTCTAGGACATGCAGCTCTGAGAATGAAGGTTAAGCAAAGAGTAGCCAGCCCTGGGGCCTCTCTCCTTCTCCCAGGTTTGGCTTTGTGGAGGGGGTGAGAGATAAGAGTGGCTGCGCTTCAAAGCAGAGTCTGTGCCTGGTTCATGATTCCAGAACAGCTTTTCTCATCCTTCCAGGCCCAGATACTTTGTTCACGAGGCCATCCCCAGCCCTGGAGTTAATTTCTCCCATCCATCCCTGGCTTCCCTGGTTCTCAATGTCTATCTATCACATTACTCAGCCCAGTGATTTGGCATTATTCTCTGCATAGGTTTTTCTCCCCAGGAGACGGTTCTAGCTTCCTCTATGCTGAAAGCTTCTTGCAGGCCTAGGCCAAATAAGGCTGTTTGCTCTGATACAGGGCCCAGCACTGCCCAAGTGCCAATGTTTGCCAAGTGAGCTGAATCTTATGGCCTCAAATACCTTACTCTTTCTTGGTATACGCAATCTGGGCACATGTGTGTCTGTCTCCTTGAGTACACTGGGGTTTCTGAGAGGTGAGTGGCCCAGGCATGGCATACAGTAGGCATCAAATGTTGCCTAAATTAGTCTAAATAGAACCATCCTTCTTCCCTTCATTCATTTAATAATTTTTTTGGAGCTTCCAGATAGCTGAACATATGGAGGTTCCTAGAGGATGGTGTGCCCAGGGAGGTCATGGAAGCTTCATGCCCCTTCCTCCATAACTCTGCCCTACACATCTCTTCATCTGTATCCTTTGCAGTCTTTTATCATAAGCCACTAAAGCTAAGTATGGCCATGTGACTAAGTTCTGGCAATGGGACACAATCAATCAGAAGTGGTATGAAGTGAGCAACCCCTCCTTTTCTCTTTCTTTGGATAGAATGAGACAGGTGTGGATTAGGGCAACAGTCTGGAGATGGTGGAAGACCAAGATGGGAGTCTGCATCTTTGGCAGATTCTATTTTCCCAAGATGGAGACAATACTATATCCCATTCCACAAGCTCTTCTTACACTATGACTTTGACACACCCTTCCCATTAAAAGGTGGCATCTGGCCGGGTGTGGTAGCTCATGCCTGTAATCCCAGCACTTTGTGAGGCCAAGGCAGGCAGATCATGAGGTCAGGGGTTTGAGACTAGCCTGACCAACATGGCGAAACCCCATCTCTACTAAAAATACAAAAATTAGCCGGACATGGTGATGCAGCTGTAATCCCAGCTACTTGGAGGCTGAGGCAGGAGAATCGCTTCAATCTGGGAGGCAGAGGTTGTGGTGAGCTGAGATCGTGCCACTGCACTCCAGCCTGGGCAACAGAGCGAGACTCCATCCCAAAAAAAAGGTGGCATCTATGTCCCCTCCCCATGAGCTAGAGGCTGGGTCTTTGTGACTGCCTTGACCAACAGAATATGTCAGCAGTAGGCCAGGCGAGGTGGCTCACGCCTGTAATCCCAGCACTTTGGGAGGCCTAGGTGGGTGGATCACAAGGTCAGGGGTTCAAGACCATTCTGGCCAACATGGTAAAACCCTGTCTCTACTAAAAATACAAAAATTAGGCAGGCATGGTGGCATGCGCTTGTAGTCCCAGCTACTCGGGAGGCTGAGGCAGAAGAATCACTTGAACCCGGGAGGCAGAGGTTGTGGTGAGCCGAGATCACGCCATTGCACTCCAGCCTAGGCAACAAGAGTGAAACTCCGTCTAAAAAATAAATAAATAAATGAAAGAATATGTTAGCAGTGACAATGTGTAGCTTCCAAGACTAACTAAAAATAAAAAAAAAAGCCTTTCACTTCTGCCTTGTTTTTTTGGGACATTTACTCTTCAGAATCAGCCACCATACCGTGAGGAAGCACAAGCAGCCTGTGGAAAAGCCCATGTGGAGGGGAACCAAGACCCCCAGCCAAATCCCCTGCTAAGCTCCCAGCTGACAGACTGCACCAACTTGCCAGTCACATGAGTGAGCTGTCCTGGATGCAAGTTCTGCAGCCAGAGCCACCTGAAGCAGAAATGAGCTGCCTCCACCAAACCCTGCCCAAATTACAGATCCGTGGGTAAAATAAATGATTGTGATTGTCATTTAAAAAAAAAACAAAATGAAACCGGCCAGGTGTGGTGGCTCATGCCTGTAATCCAAGCAATTTGGAGGCCAAGGCGGGTGGATCACCTGAGGTTGGGAGTTCAAGACCAGCCTGACCAACATGGTGAAGCCCTGTCTTAAAAAAAAAAAGAAAAAAAAAAGCAATAATTTTTTTTTTTTTTTTTTTTTTTTAGATGGAGTCTTGCTCTTTTACCAGGCTGGAGTGTAGTGGCATGATCTCGGCTCACTGCAACCTCTATCCTGGGTTCAAGCAATTCTCCTGCCTCAGCCTCCCGAGTAGCTGGGATTACAGACGTGCACCACTGTGCCCAGCTACTTTTTTTGTAATTTTAGTAGAGACAGGATTTCACCATATTGGCCAGGATGGTCTCAATCTCTTGACCTCATGATCCACCCACCTCGGCCTCCCAAAGTGCTGGGATTACAGGCATGAGCCACTGCACCCTGCCAACAATTTTTTTTTAAGGTCCTAATATATGCCACGCCCTGTGCTGGTCTCTGGGGACACAGCAGTAAACAAGACACATAAAGTCTCTGCCCTCCTGGGGCTTCTATTCTAGTGGGGGAAGCAGAAAAAGAAGGAATGGAAAATGAATAATATTGTTGCAGACTGATAAGTGCTTCACAGAAAATAAACAGGGTGACAGGGATAAACAGTAAATGGGGTGAGGCATGGTGGCACATGCTTATAATCCCGGCACTTGGGGAGGCAGAGTCTGGAGGATCCCTTGAGGCCAGTTTAAGATCAACCTGGACAACACAGTGAGACCTCCATCTCTATTAAAGGTTTACAAAACCCAACAAAACAAAACAAAACAAAAAAGTGGGTGGACATTATGGGCAGGGGATGGGGAGAAAAGGCCTCTGTGTGATGTAAGCTGAGGCCTGAAGGAGAGTGGAGGGTGGGCTGGGAAGAGCTGGAAAGGGTGTTCTAGGCAGAGGGAGCAGCAGAAAAGGCCTGGCTGGGTGTAGTGGCTCACGCCTGTAATCCCAGCACTTTGGGAGGCTGAGGCGGGAGGATCACCTGAGCCTAGGAGTTTGAGACCAGCTTAGGCAACTCAGTGAGACCCTATCTTTACAAAAAATACAAAAATTATCCAGGTGTATTGGTGTGCGTCTAGTTCCAGCTACTTGGGAGGCTGAGATGGGAGGATCACTTGAGCCTGGGAGGTTGAAGCTGCAGTGAGCCATGATTGCACCACTGCACTCCTACCTGGATGACAGAGTGAGACTTTGACTGCAAGAAACAATAGCAACAACAACAACAAAACAACAACAAAGGCCCGGAGGTGGGAAGTTTCTGGGACCCTGGGGAATTCAGGGTTTCAGCCTAAAGAAGCGCTGAGCAGGAGGGTAGGAGGGGGCCAGAGGGCCAGCTCCTGGGCTGGCGGTTGGAGGGGCAGGGCTAGCTCCTCTGAATGCCACCCTTGCTGCCTGTTGCTGGGCACCACAGCAAACAGAGCTGCTGGCAGGCCTGCCTTTGCTGCCTTAGCTCCTCTCTGGCGGGCAGCAGATGCCAAATGTCCAGCAGCTGAGGCTTCGCCAGCCTCCTCCCCTGGAATAGTTCAGGGGTAAGTCAGAAAATGACCAGCAGCCTCAAAACCCAGCTTTTTCTCGTGCATACCTTACAAGGGTGTATTTGGCTGCCCTGGGTGTTAAATCTTCCACCCCCTTGCATTAGACAGAGAAATATAAATATACAGCACAGGCGGCACACTCAGACGTGAGGATGAATGAACATCCAGCCATGCACAAGCACACAATCTGAGTCACATGAGGGACCATACATATGCCCCACAAACACAGTCACAACAGCCAGCCCCACACACACTCCACATGGCACCATCTCCACACATATTCACCCTGAGATCACACAATCACACATTCACATTCTCACACACAGACATGTACCCCACAATCACCGCAGAGTCACACAGGGGCACACAAGCCCACACACATTCAACACCACCGAATGCTTCCCCCACCCGCCTCCCAGGCACCCCAGCCCCTGGGGCTCATTATGGTGCCGACATTCTTCTGAGATTGAGTCAAAGACTTCCCCAGACAGGGCGGCTAAGTGGAAAAAGGAATCTGAAGGAAGAATGCCTGAGGCCCAGGTCTGGGAAGGGGCCCAGCAGCTTGGGGAGAAAGACGTCAGTGCTGGTTTGACCCTGACACTAGTGAGCTGAGGACGTGGGGGGAGGTATGTCTTGACGTTGACAGAAGAGTGCTGAGTGAGGTGACAGGTGGAGCAGGGGAGAGACCCCAGGAAGCCTCGAAGGGTGGGGCAGAAAGTGAGGTTAAATATGGACTCAGTGTGATCCTAAACTCTGCAGTCCTCCCAAACCCCAGCCACCTGCCCGCCCCCAGGCTCCAGGCTGTCCCCAAACGCGTGTGGTGTGGCCGTGAACCCTTCTCCCCGGCCGCGCCCTGCCCCGCCCTTCACGACAGCTGCTGGGGACAACCCGGAGTGCCCAGAGGGTGACTGCGCTCCTTCCCCTCGTGGGTGGGGATCGGAGAGCACCGAGCGGCGGCGGACACCCACAAACACTCGCGGGCCAGGGGTGCTGGGTCCCTCTGAGCAGCCCGCCCAACCCTGCCCCTACCCTCCCAGGCTGGAACGGGAAGGTCTCCCTGGGGCTGCAGAGCCCCTTCTCCCCTCCTCTGCTGCGGGACCCCACGAAAGGAAGGGTGGGGAGACGGTTCGAAAAGACCACTGGCTGGGAAGTTTGGAGAGGGCGCTCCAGGCCCCTGTCCCCATCCCCGCCCCAGCCTGGTCCGGGAGGGGCGGCCTCTCCCCGCCCCCAGGGCCGCGCGGCCTCTCCCTCCTCCCCTGGCAGGAGTCCTGGCCAAGTGGGCGCGCCCGGCTCGGGGCCGGCCGGGATCCGGTGTCGGCTGCAGCTGGCAGTGCGGCGGGCGCGGGCGCCGGAGAGAAGGGCCCGCGGGCCGGACTATTAATAACGCGGTCGCCAGCCCGGGGTCGCGCAGCCATGGCCAGCCCGGAGCCCCGGCGCAGCGGGGACGGCGCCGCCCAGGCCGCGAGGTAGGACCCTGCCGGGCCCGCGTCGCCGCCCCCCTGGGGAAGGGGTGCTGGGCGGGTTCCCTTCCCCCGCCCTCGGGCGTCTTTCGCCTGTCTGGGGGTAGTGGTCCAGCCGGGGTGGGGCACTGGAGCCGCCTCGTGAGGGGACATCCGGGAGTCTGGCCGGTCCGGGGTTCCGGCACCTCCGTTTGTCTGTGGCTTTTTACAATACCCCTCCCGCTCCCGGGGCTGCCTGAGCATTAACCCTTCCAGGCGAGTGGGCATCCACCACTCCAGTGCCATTTGGCCCATGGCAGCCAAAGACACTTCTCGCTTGCCTTCATTCCTCCCTGCAAATGTCAGCTGGAGACGGAGGCCTCCCCCGCTGAACTGGCTGTGTGGAAGCCACTTGGTGCAAGGCTGGGCATCTGCCAGCTTGAAGTTAAGACTCTGTCAGAGCTTGTTCTCTCTGGTCTGGCCTGGGATGGGTGGGGAAAGGGTTCAGGGACCCTCCCCACTATCCATGCTGGCAGCCCACGGCTTAGTGGGGGAAGGGACCTGTGGCTGAGGGGTTTGGGGTGAGTAGTAAGTATTTTGTCCCAGGTCATACTGTGGCTTTGGGACTTCCCAGTGTACCAAGAGGTGAGGATGCAAATACACATCTCCTGACACCCCTTCACTGTCACACAGGGGTACAAAACAGAGCGGTCTTACACACACATACTCGCCCATACTGCTGTCCACACCTACGGTTACACAGTCAGACACACGAACTCTTGCCTGCACAATGTCACACACACTCCCAGCCACATCCCTGAACAGGATTGGAGAGCTCTGCGGGTCCTCTGGAGACAGGGACAGAGTGGCAGAGGCAGGGTGGCCCAGGGCCCAAAGAAGCCCGAGGGGCCCCAGCTAAGCTGGCTTCCTCTCCCCTGAGCCTCCTGTCATCTGCTTCTTTCCCTCCTCTCTCTCTAAGAGAAGCAGCTGTGTGAGGGCAGCACCCAGCAGAGGCCTGGCACCATAGGTGGGGTGGCGGAGGCAACACGATGTGTGCTAACAGCACAGCTTGGAGGTCAGGAGGCCTGGGTTCTACTTCCAGCTTTGCCACTCGACCTTGGGCAAATTTCCTCCTTGGAGTTCATCAGGTTTCTGCCTGTCTGCCTTTACTGAGCCCCACCCTAGGATAGCAAGCAGAATGAGAACTCTGCTTGTCCTTAGGAAACTCACTATCAATCAGAGAGACAGACACATGCACTTTTGTAACTGGACCAGTAGATGTGAAGATGTGCTGCATACAGAGTGCCCTGAGAACACAGGTGGGGTTGTCTGGGAGATACTTTATGGAAGAGATGAAGTTTGAGGAGGGCTTGAAGGATGAGTAGAAATTTGTTAGGTAGGCCGGATGTGGTGGCTCATGCCTGTAATCCCAGCACTTTGGGAGGCTGAGGCAGGCAGATCACCTGAGTTCGGGAGTTTGAGACCAGCCTGATCAATATGGTGAAACCCCGTCTTAAAAAAAAAAAGTTAGAAATTTGTTAGGTAGAGAGGGATAACATGGGGAGAAATGCCAGATACAGGTGATGGGGAGGAAGGCAGCAAACCACATTACCATGTATGTACCTATGCAACAATCCTGCATGTTCTTCACATGTACCCCAAAACCTAAAACGCAATAAAAAAATATATATATATATAAAAGAAATTTGTTAGGTAGAAGTATATTGTGAGGCCGGGCACAGTGGCTCATGCCTATAATCCCAGCATTTTGGAAGGCTGAGGTGGGCAGATCACCCAAGGCCAGGAGTTCAAGACCAGCCTGGTCAACATGGCAAAACCCTGGCTCTACAAATACAAAAAATTAGCTGGGCTGGTGGCGTGTGCCTGTAATCTCAGCTACTTGGGAGGCTGAGGCAAGAGAATTGCTTGAGCCCAGGAGGCAGAGGCTGCAGTGAGCAAAGATCACGCCATTGCACTCCAGCCTGGGCCACAAGAGTGAAACTCCATCTCAAAAAAAAAAAAAAAAGGGGTCTGGGCACAGTGGCTCACGCCTGTAATCCCAGCATTTTGGGAGTCCAAGGCAGGTGGATCACAAGGTCAGGAGATCGAGACCATCCTACTAGCTAACATGGTGAAACCCTATCTCTTAAAAAAAAAAATAAGGATATTGTAACTGCTGCATGCCAGGCTGTATTATATGTGCTATAGTTACCTCTTTTGGACCTCACACCTATCCTAGGAGGATGGTAAATACCACAGGTCTTCCCCAGCCTTTACCACTTATAAGAGTTGTGGAAGCCGAGTGCGGTGACTAACGCCTATAATTCCAACACTTTGGGAGGCCGAGGTGGGCAGATCACAAGGTCATGAGTTCCAGACCAGCCTGGCCGACATAGTGAAATCCCATCTCTACTAAAAATACAAAAATTAGCCAGGCATGCTGGCAGGCACCTGTAGTCCCAGCTACTTGGGAGGCCAAGGCAGGAGAATCGCTTGAACTCTGGAGGCAGAGGTTTCTGTGAGCTGAGATTGCGCCATTGCACACCAGCCTGGGCAACAAGAGCGAAACTCTGTCTCAAAAGAAAAAAAAAGAGTTGTAGAAACTTGTGTGAGGTTTTTGCTTCCGATTGTTTTGTTTTTTCAGATGGAGTCTCGCTTTGTTGCCAGGCTGGAGTACAGTGGCACAATCTTGGCTCACTGCAACCTCCATCTCCCAGGTTTAAGCTATTCTTCTGCCTCAGCCTCCTAAATAGCTGGGACTACAGGCGTGCGCCACCATGCTCAGCTAATTTTTTGTATTTTTAGTAGAGACAGAGTTTCACCATGTTGACCAGGATGGTCTTGATCTCCTGACCTTGTGATCCGCTCACCTTGGCCTCCTAAAGTGCTGGGATGACAGGCGTGAACCACCGCACCTGGCCGTGAGTTCTTTACTCTATCTGTGCATTGGTTTCTTCATCTATGAAATGGGGATAATAGATGAAGATTCTTTTTTTTTTAAGAGGGAGTCTTGCTCTTGTTGCTCAGGCTGGTGTGCAATGGCGCAATCTTTGCTCATCGCAGCTTCTGCTTCCCTAGTGCAAGTGATTCTTCTGCCTCAGCCTCTCCAATAGTTGGCATTACAGGCCCCCACCACCATGCCCAGCTAATTTTTTGTATTTTTAGTAGAGATGGGGGTTTCACAATGTTGGCCAGGCTGGTCTTGAACTCCTGACCTCAGGTGATCCCCCTGCCTTGGCCTCCCAAAGTGCTGGGATTACAGGTGTGAGCCACCATACCCGGCCAATAGATGAGGATTCTATAAATGAGTATTCATGTAAAATGCCTAGAATAATCTTGAACATAGTGAAGTCATTCCAAGGTGGGTGGCTCGGCAGGAGAATGACACAAGGGCTGTGTGCTGGGAAAGCAGGGACCATTGAGTATCACAGTAGGTGTGGCTGGTGGAGCAGGTGCATACTTCCTGGCCTTGGCTCTAGGATCTCTGCCTTCCCAGGTAGAACAGGGTTGTTCTCTAGTTAGGTGGTTTTTGAGAAGCTACATTTCTCAGCTGGACACTATGGGCTAAGAGTAGGAGGTGTAAAAAGTTAATGCATGCTCTGGGATGTGAAGCATTGGGTGGGTTGCAGGAAGAATGTGAGATGAGGCTAAAAAAGGCATGTTTGGGCCACATCTTTAAGGACCTTGGAACTATGCCTAGCAGTTTGGGTATTTTTTGGTGAAGTGGAACAATAGTTCACTCTGTGTTGTACCAAGTTAACTGTGGTGGTGTAGAGAATAGATTGGGGTGAGGAGAGGAGGAAGTCCTGTTAAAAAACTAGGACAAAAGTGCCATTGAGACCTGATGACTTGGAGTAGGGCCCTGATAGTGGGATGCCGAAGAGGAAGATAGAGACTGTAGTCTTTCTGAGATAGCAAGGTCACTTCTTGGCTGGGTACGTTGGCTCATGCCTGTAATCCCCAGCACTTTGGGAGGTCGAGACAGGTGGATCACGAGGTCAGGAGATCGAGACCATCCTGGCCAACATGGTGAAACCCCATCTCTGCTAAAAATACAAAAATAAGCTGGGCTTGGTGCCATGCACCTGTAGTCTCAGTTACTAAGGAGGCTGAGGCAGGAGAATCATTTGAACCCGGGAGGCAGAGGTTGCAGTGAGCTGAGATCCTGCCACTGAACCCAGCCTGGGTGATAGAGCCAGACTCCATCTCAAAAAAAAGAGAGAGAGAAAAAGAAAAAAGAAAGGTCCCTTCTCAGTGAACTGGCTATACAGGGGAGGGAAAGAGCTGTCCAAAGATGTTTTGCCTATGGCTGGATGCGGTGGCTCATGCCTGTAATCCCAGCACTTTAGGAGGTCTAGGTGGGAGGATCGCTTGAGCTCAGGTGTTTGAGACCCACCTTAGTAACATGGTAAGACTTCATCTCTACAAAAATTACAAAATTAGTAGGTATGGTGGTGTGTGCCTGTAGGCCTGGCTACTCGGGAGGCTGAGGGAGGAGGATTGCTTCAGCAAGGGAGGTTGAGGCTGCAGTGAGCTATGATCACGCCTCTGTACTCAGGCCTGGGTGACAGAGGGAGACTCCATCTGAAACAAAACAAAGCAGAAACAGGTAAGATCAAAGCCATTTGCATTTGAGGGGCAAAACAGCAAGAGAGCACTCCCCAGGGGAACTGACTGAGCTGGCAGGCAATAGGCAGCTGGGTCAAAGAACTCACATGTTGGAACGATAGAACCTGAATTCAAGAGCCTTTGACAGACTAGAAGGGTGGGCCAGTTCTTTTTTATTTTTGTTAGAGTCTTGCACTCTGGAGCTTGGGCTGGAGTGCAATGGTCTGATCTCGGCTCACTGCAACCTCCGCTTCCTGGGTTCAAGTCATTCTCCTGCAGAAGCCTCCCAAGTAGCTGGGATTACAGATGCCCACCACCAGGCCCAACTAATTTTTGTATTTTTAGTAAAGATGGGGTATCACTATGTTTCCCAGACTGGTCTCGAACTCCTGACCTTGTGATCCATGGGTGGGCCAGTTCTAACAAGATGAACTTTGACAGGAACAAGAAATGTTGCTTACAAGCACTTGGTATGAAAAACTCTTAAGGATTTTGATCAAAGTCAGCACTTGTCAAGAATATGTTATATATCTGGGCATGGTGGCTCACACCTGTAATCCCAGAACTTTGGGAGGCTGAGGCAGGAGAATTGCTTGAGCCCAGGAACTCAAGACCATCCTGAGCAACATGGTGAAACCTCATCTCCACAAAAAGTACAACAATTATCCTGGCGTGGTGGTGTGCACCTGTAGTCCCAGCTACTCAGGAGGCTGAGGTGGATCACTTGAGCCAGTAGGTCAAAGCTGCAGTGACTGTGATCACACCACTGCACTCCAGCATGGGTGACAGAGTGAGACCCTGTCTCAAAAAAAGAAAAAAAAGAAGAGGAGGCTGGGCGCAGTGGCTCACGCCTGTAATATCAGCACTTTGGGAGGCTGAGGCAGGTGAGTCACCTGAGGTCTGGAGTTCCAGACCATCTTGGCCAACATGGTGAAACCCCATCTCTAATAAAAATACAAAAATTAGCCAGGCGTAGTGGCACATGCCTGTAATTCCAGCTACTCAGGAGCCAGAGGCAGGAGAATCACTTGAACCCAGGAGGCAGAAGTTGCAGTAAGTAGAGATCGCGCCATTGCAGTCCAGTGTATTGATAGAGCAAGACACTGTCTCAACAAAGAAAGGAAAAAGAAAAGAAGAAAATATGATGGAGCTGCCTTATATGCTAAGGGAGCCTTGCTGCCTCCAGATTCCTCCAGGAATAAAGTGTCCAGAGACTTCACTACTCAAGCATGCCTGGGGCACTGTTTTTTGTTTTTGTTTTTAAGATGGAGTCTGGCTCTGTTGCCTAGGCTGTGGTGTGATCTCAGCTCATTGCAACCTCTGCCTCCCGGGTCCAAGTGATTCTCGTGCCTCAGCATCCCGAATAGCTGAGATTACAGGCGTGCACCACCATGCCCTTCTAAGTTTTATATTTTTAGTAAAGACAGGATTTCACCATGTTGGCCAGGCTGGTCTTGAACTCCTGACCTCCGGTGATCCACCTGTCTTGGCCTCCTAAAGTGCTGGGATTATAGACATGAGCTGTCACACCCGGCCCTGGGGCACTGCTTTTGATACCCATCCCCAATTTCAAGCTCTTGGGGAATTTAAGAATAAAGGTAAATTAAAAAAAAAAAAACATCCTCAAGACAGTGACAGTCTGAAAGCTGTCATTTATGTCACAAGGATATCATACAAATGAAGAGGGCGCTGGAAACCTGGACATGTATAGAGTAACAAAGATAAGCTGGTTCTGTTTTTTTTGTTTGTTTGTTTTGTTTTGTTTTTAAGATAGAGCTTTGCTCTTGTTGCCCGGGCTAGAGTGCAATGGCGCGATCTTGGCTCACTGCAACCTCCGCCTCCTGGGTTCAAGCGATTCTCCTGCCTCAGCCTCCTGAGTAGCTGGGATTATAGGTATGCACCATTATGCCCAGCTAATCTTTTTTTTTTTCAAGATGGAGTTTCACCATGTTGGTCAGGCTGGTTTTGAACTCCCGACCTCAGGTGATCTGGCCGCCTTGGCCTCCAAAGTGCTTGGATTACAGGTGTGAGCCACCACGCCTGGCCCAGCTAATCTATTTTTTTGAGACAGTCTCACTCTGTTGCCAGGCTGACACAATCTTGGCTCTCTGCAACCTGTGATTCTCCTGCCTTAGCCTTCCGAGTAGCTGGGATTACAGGCACGCACTACCACGCCCAGCTAATTTTTGTATTTTTAGTAGAGACAAGGTTTCACCATGTTGGCCAGGATGGTCTCAAACTCCTGACATTGTGATCCGCCCTCCTTGGCCTCCCAAAGTGCTGGGATTACAGGCATGAGCCACTGCGCCCAGCCAATCTTTTAATTTTTTAGTAGAGACAGGGTTTCTCCATGTTGGTCAGGCTGGTCTTGAACTCCCGACCTCAGGTGATCCACCTGCTTTGGCCTCCCAAAGCGCTGGGATTACAAGTATGAGCCACCGCATCTGACCATTTTGTTGTTTTTTTTTTTTAGAGACAGGGTCTCTGTTGCCCAGGCTGGAGTGCAGAATGGTGCAATCACAGCTCACCTCAGCCTCGACCTCCCAGGCTCAGGTGATTCTCCTACCACAGCCTCCAGAGTATTTGGGACTACAGGTGTGTGTTATCATGCCAAGCTAATTTTTGTGTTTTTTTTTTTTTTGGAGATGGGGTTTTGCCATGTTGCCCAGGCTGGCCTCAAATTCCTGGGCTCAAGAGGTCTTGGCCTTCTAAAGTACTGGGATTACAGATATGAGCCACTGCACTTGACCATGGTTATTTTTAAAGCATTTAGAGAACTTACATGGCAAAGAAGGTAGAAATATATGATCCTAGAAGGAAGAATCAGGTAAATCCAGTAGCTAAAAGTCATAAGGAGGGGCCGGGTGCGATGGCTCATACCTGTGATCCCAACACTTTTGGGAGACTGAAGAGGGTGGATCACATCAGGTCAGGAGTTCAAGACCAGCCTGGCCAACATGGTGAAACCTTGTCTCTACTAAAAATACAAAAATTAGCCAGGTGTCGTGGTACATGCCTGTAGTCCCAGCTACTTGGGAGGCAGAGGCTGAAATGTCACCATAGCACTCCAACCTGGGTGACAGAGGGAGACTCCATCTCAAAGGAAAAAAAAAAGTTGCAAGGAGGGTTTTACCTCAACATTATAATTTTACTATAACTGGGCCAGGCACGGTGGCTCATGTCTGCAATCCCAGCACTTTGGGAGGCCAGGTGGGTGACCTGAGGTCAGGAGTTCGAGACCAGTCTGGCCAACATGGCAAAACCCCATCTCTACTAAAAATACAAAAATTAGCTGGGCATGGTGGCACATGGTTGTAATCCCTGCTACTCTGGAGGCTGAGGCAAGAGAATTGCTTAAACCCGGGAGGTAGAGGTTGCAGTGAGCCAAGATTGTGCCACTGCATTCCAGCCTGGGTGACACAGTGGGATTCCATCCCCCCAACAACAAAAATTTTTTTTATTATAACTGTGGAACAAACAGTGGTGCTTCAGGTATCTTGAGTCCTTGGAGCTGCATAAGCAGAGAACACGTGGTGATGTTGCCAGGATGCTGGCTGGGAATCTAAGTGGTTGGGTGTGTGGAGGGGTAGATTGACAGAGTGGAGGGAGCAGACAAGTGGCTGCTGACGTCTAAGACCCTGAGGTAGTCTAGGCCCATGGCTGCTGTCTCCAGGCTTGCACCATCCTGGGATTGTGGCTGCCCTTTCACTTCCAATCATTTCTTTTGCAGGAAAACAAGAGCAGAGGCCAATTCTCCTCTTCAAGAGAACCCTGAATCCCTAAATGAGGCAGAGGCCTTGAACCCAGAAGTTACTCTATCTTCAGAGGGGACCTTAAACCTAGAAGACATTCTCTACCTGGAGGATACAGGTCACCTTGATGAGACACTCTATGTGCAAGAGACTGAGAAGCCAGAGGAGGCCCTGTATATTGAGGAGGCCGTGCAGCCAGATGAGGCTCTGTATGTGGAGGAGCCTGGGAATCCAGACACAGTGTGTGTGGAGGAAACCATGGAGCCAGATGGGATACAGTTTGTGGAGGGGACCGTGGAGCCAGGAAGGCCCACAAGCCCAGAGCAGGTTGTTTGTGAGGGAGAGACGGTCACAAGGGTGGAGAAATCTAACCCTGAGGAGAGCCTCAGAGCCGAGCCAAGCCCCAGTATGGAGGAGGAGAACCTGAGCATAGAGGACCTGGAATTGCTAGAGGGGCGTTTCCAGCAGTGTGTCCAAGCTGTGGCCCAGCTGGAAGAGGAGAGGGATCAGCTCATCCATGAGCTTGTGTTGCTCCGGGAACCAGCCCTGCAGGAGGTGCAGCAAGTCCATCAGGACATCCTGGCTGCCTACAAGCTCCATGCCCAAGCAGAGCTGGAGAGAGATGGGCTAAGGGAGGAGATCCGGCTGGTCAAACAGAAACTGTTCAAGGTGACAAAGGAATATGTGGCCTACCAATACCAGCTGGAGTGCCGCCAGCAGGACGTGGCTCAGTTTGCCGATTTCCGGGAAGCGCTGACTACAAGGGTAGCCCAGCTCTCAGAGGAACTGGCTCATCTCCGGGATGCCTATCAGAAGCAGAAGGAGCAGTTGCGGCAACAACTAGAGGCCCCTCCAAGCCAGAGAGATGGGCACTTTCTCCAGGAGAGCCGGCGACTCTCTGCCCAGTTTGAAAATCTCATGGCAGAGAGCCGCCAAGGCCTGGAGGAGGAGTACGAGCCTCAGCTCCTGCGGCTCCTAGAGAGGAAAGAAGCTGGGACCAAAGCTCTGCAGAAAACCCAGGCTGAGATCCAGGAGATGAAGGAGGCTCTGAGACCCCTACAAGCAGAGGCCTGGCAGCTCCGACTGCAAAACAGGAACCTGGAGGACCAGATTGCACTTGTGAGGCAAAAACGAGATGAAGAGGTGCAGCAGTACAGGGTAGGCCCATTGGGCATGAAAGGAACTGAGGTCTTTTAACTTGGAGAAAGGGTGGCCAGAGTCCAAGGTCTTTGGGGCTGAAGGATACTGTCACATGTAGGAAGAAAAATTTGTTCTTCAGGGCCATTCATTTTTTTTTTAAATTGAGACAGGGTTTCACCATGTTGGCCAGGTTGGTCTCGATCTCCTGACCTCGTGATCCGCCTGCCTCGGCCTCCCAAAGTGCTGGGATTACACGTATGAGCCACCGCACCTGGCCAAGGGGCCATTCTTTTTTTTTTTTTTTTTTGGAGACAGTCTTGCTTTGTTGCCCAGGATGGAGTGCAATGGTGCATTCTCGGCTCACTGCAACCTCTGCCTCCTGGGTTCAAGCAATTCTCCTGCCTCAGCCTCCCAAGTAGCTGGGATTACAGGTGTGTGCCACCATGCCCAGCTAATTTTTGTATATATTTCTTTTTTTTAAAGATGGGGTTTCACCATAATGGCCAGGCTGGTCTTGAACTCCTGACCTCAGGTGATCCACCCACCTCGGCCTCCCAAAGTGCTAGAATTATAGGTGTGAGCCACCGCACCCGGCCATTTTTGTATTTTTAAGTAGAGACTGGGTTTCACCATGTTGGTCAGGCTGGTCTCGAACCCCTGACATCGTGATCCGCCTGCCTCAGCCTCTCAAAGTGCTAGGATTACAGGTGTGAGCCACCACGCCTGGCTGGGGCCACTCAATTCTTTTCTCCATTCTTCATTCATTCAGGCCCATGCTAGGGACTAAAAGTTATCTGCGGTTTTTTTGCGACAAGGTCTTGCTGTCACTTAAGCTGGTGCAGTGACATTATCACAGCTCACTGCAGCCTCAACCTCCCAGGTTCAAGCAATCCTCCTACCTCAGCCTCTTGAGTAGCTGGAACCACAATCATGTACCACCATGCCCAGCTAATTCTTTCTTTTTTTGAGACAGGTGCAATCTTGGGGGCTCACTGCAGCCTCAAACTCCTGGGCTGAAGTGATCCTCCTATCTCAACCCCCTCACGCAGCTGGGACTACAAGTGTGTGATACCATGCCTGGCTAATTTTTTGTAGAGACAGGGTTTCACCATGTGGCCCAGGCTGGGCTTGAACTCCTCAGCTCAAGCTATCCACCCCTCTTGGCCTCCTGAAGAGCTAGGATTTATAGGTGTGTGCCACCGCAGTTGGCCAATTTTTGTATTTTTTGTAGACAGGTTTTGCCATGTTGCCCAGGCTGGTCTTGAAATCCTGGACTCAAGTACTTTTAATGGCAAAAGCTGCAATTATTTTTTAGCAACCTTAATAGAACAGTCTTATCTTCATTTTCCTTTTATGTGCATTTGTCCCCACCTCTCTAATGCATTCAAGTTATTTCTGATTAAGTGTGAGCCAGTTCTAATCCCTTTTTAGAACAGAGCGGGATATAAATACTAAGTGAATAAACAATTACGTAGTCCTTCCTAGACTGTGAGCTTTCAGAAGGTAGGGAATACATTTTACTTATCGTTGTATTACTCTCTGCAACTCGTGGCTCAGAGCACGTCAGTTAAGTGCTGCTGGGCACTAATGAGAAGACTGTAGTGTCTGAAACACTCATTCCATTGGATAAACTGAAAAATCTATGTCCCAGAGATTTTGATATGCCCTTAAGGGAACAAGTTTCCTTGTTGAAATGGCTGCATTGACTTCACTGAAGATTTTCTCAAGCTTTCTGTAGTCTGTATTATGAAAACCCTGTGGGCCAGGTGTGGTGGTTCACACCTATAATCCCAACACTTTGGGAGGCCAAGGTGGCCAGATCACGAGGTCAGGAGCTTGAGACCATCCTGGACATGGTGAACCCCATCTCTACTAAAAATACAAAAAAACTAGCTGGGCATGGTGGCGCGTGCCTGTAGTCCCAGCTACTTAGGAGGCTGAGGCAGAAAAATCGCTTGAACCTGGGAGGCGGAGGTTGCAGTGAGCCGAGATCATGCACCTGCACTCCAGCCTGGTGACAGCGCAAGACTCCTGTCTCAAAAACAAACAAAAACTAGGCCAGGCATGGTGGCTCACACTTGTAATTCCAGCACTTTGGGAGGCTGAGGAGGGCAGGTCATGAGGTCAGTAGTTCAAGACCAGCCCGGCCAACACAGTGAAACCCCGAGAAAAAAGAAATTGTGTGTGTGTGTGTGTGTGTTGGGTGGGAGGGGGAATACTGCCCTCAAAGAGTTTGTACTCTAGAAGTAAGGAAACAGACAAAATGAATTTATTTCATAAAATCTAAGCACTGTTGATTTTAACATGCATCCTGATCTGAGATGTTAAAATGTCACAGTCTTGGAATCAGTGAAACATATTTCAATGTGGTAGGCACTGTAACAGCTGTAGTGATGAGGCACTGTCCTGATGAAAACAGGCATGACTACCCAAACCTGGGCAAACTAGGAGACATTTCATACATCAACAATTGCTAGAATGTATTTCAAGTTTTTTACACAAAATAATTCCTTTAGGGCCAGGTGGGTGGCTCATGCTTGTAATCCCAGCACTTTGGGAGGCTGAGGCAGGCAGAAAACCTGAGGTTGGGAGTTTGAGACCAGCCTGACCAACATGGTGAAACTAAAAATACAAAACTTAGCTGGTCATAGTGGCACCTGTAATTCCAGCTACTCAGGAGGCTGAGGCAGGAGAATCGCTTGAACCTCGGAGGCAGAGGTTGCAGTGAGCCAAAGGTGTGCCACTGCACTCCAGCCTGAGCAACAAAGTGAGACTCCATCTCAAAAAATAATTCCTTTAGTCCTTACATCTCTATGAGTTAGTGATAAGGCGTTTGAAAAATGAGAAAAAGAGGTAAGGCAGAGCAGTGATTTGCCCAGGGTTAGGCAGCTTGAGAGTGATGGAGTGAGGATGTAACTCCTGAGCAATCTAGTTTACGCCCATATTCAGGCTCTACAGGATGCTGGGGCTGAGCCTTAAGAATGAATTCACGCCGGGCGCAGCTCACTCCTGTAATCCCAGCATTTTGGGAGGCTGAGGTGGGGGTATCACCTGAGGTCAGGAGTTCCAGACCAGCCTGACCTATATGGTGAAACCCCATCTCTACTAATAATAAAAAAATTAGGCTGCCTGTAGTCCCAGCTACTTGGAAGGCTGAGACAGAATTGCCTGAACCCGGGAGGCAGAGGTTGCAATGAGCCGAGATGGCACCACTGCACTCTAGCCTGGGCAGCAGAGCAAGACTCCGTCTCAAAAAAAAAAAAAAAAAATTCACTGGGCAGGTAAGGGAGAGGTCTTCCAGGCAGAGGGAACAGCTTATACAAAAGCATGGAAACAAAAAGACGTTTTGGGAAGTGAGCTTACTGTGGCAAAATAAGGAATGTAAGAACTAGATCAAGCTGGAACTAAACAGTTTTATGTATTCTTTAGACCAGTTTCCAAAAAAGGTTTTCTCTAAAGCCATGGACCTTCTCCCCCAGAGAATTTAATGTAGAATGCCAATATATAAAACAGGTAAAAGTGGAGTTCTTCTCTAACTCAAAAGTACCAAGGACACTCCAATTTGGCCAGCTCTTGGGGTTTCACAAAAAAGTCTGAGAACCACTATAGAGCCTATTATCTTGAGTATAAGCTCTAAGCCAATGGCAAATCCTGGCTCTTATCACTAAGTTGGAAACTTCGGACAAATTACTTAAGCTCTGTGGCTCAGCACCCTCACATGTAACATGAGATTAATAATAACATAAGCCTAATAATACTACAGTAGTAATGGATTACACCTCTTGCCCTTTAACTTACTTTTTTTTTTTTTTTTTTTTAGACAGAGTCTTGCACTGTCACCCAGGCTGTAGTGCAACGGCTTGATCACAGCTCACAGCAACCTCCGCCTCCTGGATTCAAGCAATTCTCCTGCCTCAGACTCCCGAGTAGCTGGGACTACAGGCGTGCGCCACCATGCCGAGATAATTTTTTTGTAGTTTTAGTAGAGATGGGGTTTTACCAGGTTGGCTATGATGGTCTTGATCTCCTGACCTCGTGATCTGCCCACTTTGGCCTCCCAAAGTGCTGGAATTACAGGCGTGAGCCACCAAGCCCAGCCTTCTTACTCATCTTTTAAACCCAAGTTTCACTTCTTCCTGAAGTTACCCGATATCCTTAGTGTGCGACAGATAACCCACCTGTTTTCCACAGCACCTATTACTTCATACTACTATTGCTATAGCAGTTCCCTCTTCCCTGAGTTGGGGAATGTATCCTTTCTGTCTTTGACCTAGGTAGAAAATTAAAATTGGGAATGCCGTCTGTAAATACAAATGCTGGGGCTACTGTAGACAGACGTGTACTGGCCCTTGAGAAATGAGTAGTATGTAGGTAGAAGGCAGCAGAGAACAAGGGTCTGGCTGTCTAGGTGAAAGAAGTGGCAGGAACACAGGCACAGAGATCTGTGTTGGTCAGGCTACAGTAGTGCTAATATCACTGCAAGCCACAGATGTCATTTTAAATGTTCTGGTAGCTCTATTAAAAAAAAAAAAGGTTAACTTTAATGCATTTTATTTAACCCAGCACATATATTTAAACATGTAATCAGGACCAAATATTGAGGTATTTTACATTCTTTTTGTGTGTGCTGTCTTAGAAATCTGTGTATTTTACACTTAAATCACACCTCAATTGAGACTAGTCATATTTGAAATGACTCATGACTAGTGGCTTCAGTACTAGTTCAGGGCTAGATCAAAATGTTCATATGGAAGAAAAACGGAGATTTAAGTTGGAGGTAGGGGTCAAACTAGAGGGGGGTCTGAATGCCACTAAAGAAAGTGGAAAGGCCGGGTGTGGTGGCTCACGCCTGTAATCCTAGCACTTTGGGAGGCCGAGGTGGGTCACCTGAGGTCAGGAGTTCAAGAGTTCAAGACCAGCCTGGCCAACATGGTGAAACCCCATCTTAAAAAAAAAAAAAAAAAAAAAAAAAGAAGAAAGTAGAAAGCCTTTGAAGGATTTTGAACTGATTGGAAAGTTAATCTAGTAGTTAATACAGGATTAAGAGAGATCATCCTCAATGCCACTGTAGCAATCTTGCCTTCATTTCAGTGAGGCTGTTCCACTGTCATAGCTTATCACTGGTGGTGCTGACTGCCTTTCCAAGCAGGTACTTTTGTGCCTTATCAACAGGTCTGCTAGGTAGTGAGGACTTGGAAATCAAAACAGCAGTATGCAGATGCTTCCCTCTTCAGATGACACACTCTTAGGCATGGTTGGGTACTAAAAAAGGTCCTTTGACAATGTTGGTGAAAGCTGAGATTCGGCCAGAGTATCAAACAGTGCAGACTGATGTGCCACAGGTACAATGTCAAGTATGACTCCAGAGGACAAATTATCGGCCTGGCGCGGTGGCTCACGCCTGTAATCCAAGCACTTTGGAGGCCAGGGCGGGCGGATCACCTGAGGTCAGGAGTTCATGACCAGCCTGACCAACATGGTGAAACCTAGTCTTCATATTAAAAAAAAAAGGTAATTATATAAAACAAACAAACAAACAAAGGACAAATTCTCTAGATCCTTCTAATAGCAGCATGTACCCCAACTGGATTCCTTAGTATTCTTCAAAATGTTAGTCACTGTCCCTTTAAAAGGTACCAACTCCCTCCTGCTTCCTTAAGGATCCATGCCAGCGAGCAGATAAACCAGAGACTGACTTGCTGATATCTTCCTTACTTTATTCCTCAGGTATACATCCTAGGCAGGGATTTTTTTTTTCTTTTCGAGGCGGAGTGTCGCTCTGTTGCCAGGTTGCAGTGCAGTGGTGTGATTTCAGCTCACTGCAACCTCTGCCACCTAGGATCAAGTTCTCCTGCCTCAGCCTCCCAAGTAGCTAGAACTATAGGCACACTCCACCACGCCCAACTAATCTTTGTATTTTTAGTTAAGACAGTTTCACCATGTTGGCCAGGATGGTCTCAATCTCTTGACCTCGTGATCCACCCACCTCGGCCTCCCAAAATGCTGGGATTACAGGCATGAGCCACTGTGCCTGGCCAGGCAGAGACAACTTACAGAATGCATCCCCGCCTGGTTTTGGAAGAATGAGAAAGTTATCTGAGGGCTGTGAAGGGCCTCCTGTGCACAGCATCTTTATCTTCCAACTTAGAACTACTAAACAAATTCAGTCTTTCTGTGTAATGAAAAAAGGATGAGCCAGGTGCAGTGGCTCCTGCCTGTAATCCCAGCACTTTGGGAGACTGAGGCGGGAGGACGGCTTGAGCCCAGGAACAAGACCAGCCTGGGCAACATGGCAAGACCCTGTCTCTATAAAAAAAACTAAAATATGCAGGAAATTAACAACTAGGTCAGCCAACGCCATCACTAAAGCATCAATTTGCATATGAAGTACTAAATAGAAATTATCTGACTTTAAGAACTTTGGAAACAAAAACTTTTTTCTTAAACAAGCCATTTATTTTCTAATTTTTTTCTCTCTCAGATTTGGTCTTGTTGCGCACGCTGAGTGCAATGTCGATCTTGGCTCACTGCAACCTCCGCCTCCCAGGTTCAAGCAATTCTCGTGCCTCCTAGCCTCCTGAGTAGCTGGGATTACAGGCTCCTGCCACCATGCTCAGCTAATTTTTTGTATTTTTAGTAGAGATGGGGGTTTCACAATGTTGGCCAGGCTGGTCTTGAACAGCTGACCTCAGGTGATCCACCCGCCTTGGCCTCCCAAAGTGCTAAGATTACAGGTGTGAGCCACTGCACCCAGCAAGCCAATTATTTTCTAAACACGGACTTCCACTAGTTGTATAACTTTCCTAGAATTCTAGCCAATATTTAATAATTGTTGCCACAAAGACTTTTTATTTTTTTAGAGATGGGGTTTCACCATGTTGGCCAGGATGGTCTCGATCTCTTGACCTCATGATCCGCCCGCCTTGGCCTCCCAAAGTGCTGGGATTACAGGCATGAGCCACTGTGCCCGGCCACAAAGACTTTTTAATTTCAACTTTAGTATTTATAAAAAACTACCAATTATCATGCTCACCTCATCAGCATATATACTTAAAAAAAAAAACCAATTAGCTTAACAAAAAGAAATTTGCACATGGAGAGGTGTATGAAACTCTCAACTCACTAACTTAATGACCAAAATCCTCCTCAATGACAAGACTGTAATACTAACAAGTCCCTCTTAGTGCCTGATCACCCTCTCAGAATTCTATTAAGCTGTGGCTAACATACAAGATTCCTTTTATGTCACCATTTTCAAAAGCATTGTCACTTTTTCCCAAGACACAACCTCTTTGAACCTGTTTTGGAACCTATCATATAAATACCAGCCTCAATACTACTATGAAGATTAAACAATGAACAAAAAGTGTTTTATAAATAAGAGTGGACAATATCAGGTTTTTATTGTTTCGTTCATTAGAAATGTTCTTGGCCATCTCATGCAGGAACAGCTGGAGGAAATGGAAGAACGCCAGAAGCAGTTAAGAAGTGGGGTGCAACTCCAGCAACAGAAAAACAAAGAGATGGAGCAGCTAAGGCTCAGTCTTGCTGAAGAGCTCTCTACTTATAAGTCAGTTTCTGCTGCTATACAAATCTCATCTAACACTGGCTGAGGGGATGGTGGGAAGGGCTTAGAGGAAATTTTACTTGAGTCAAAAACAAAAAATGGATTTGGGAAATGATTTTCAAATTGTGCTTATCCGCGAACACATGGAAAATGGCTCTCTTTTATTAAAGGGCTATGCTACCCAAGAACCTGGAACAGGCTGATGCTCCCACTTCTCAGGCAGGTGGAATGGAGACAAAGTCTCAAGGTGATCCTTGTGGAGAGAAGAGTGGTGTTTGCATTGTTGCTGCTTTCCTAGCTTAACAATACTAATTAACGCCTAAAAAAAAAAAAAAACAGGCCTGGCACGGTGGCTCACACCTATAATCCCAGCACGTTGGGGGGCTGAGGTGGGTGGCTCGCCTGAGGTCAGGAGTTTGAGACCAGCCTGGCCAACATGGCGAAACCTCATCTCCATTAAAAATAAAAAAATTAACCTGGTGTAGTGGTGAGCACCTGATTCCAGCTACTTGGGAGGCTGAGGCAGGAGAATGGCTTGAACCAGGAGGCGAGGTTGCAGTGAGTCAAGATCGTGTCACTGCACTCCAGCCTGGTTGACAGAGTAAGACTGTCTCAAAAACAACAAACAAACCCTAAGTGTGTGCCTAATGACAAGGGGATAACCCGTACCTCCAAAATACCTGGGTCAGACATTCAAAAGTTCATTTGGAATGTTTCAGTTTCTAGTAGGACTCAAAATATGCCTTATCATCACCAGGAATTCTGTGGCATCTAAGCTTTGGGCATACTTTCCTAACCCTACCCTACCCTACCCACCTATTTTCAGCTTCCTTACAATAGCAGGCAGTTGTGTTATCAAAAACAATCAACATATCTACCCATTAATTTCCTTATATAATGTTCAAACGCTGTGGTTTGGGGTGGAAGCAGAGATGTTCATATTACACAGATTTACTTTTAGACACTGACAAAACTGAAGACATCTTTCTGACCAATCACCTATTGAGGATCCCTGCCGGA
Source organism: Cacajao melanocephalus (assembly GCA_963573385.1). Classification (NCBI taxonomy): domain Eukaryota; kingdom Metazoa; phylum Chordata; class Mammalia; order Primates; family Pitheciidae; genus Cacajao; species Cacajao melanocephalus. The sequence goes on along the minus strand of CAUYLG010023508.1, from coordinate 52,583 downwards.
ATATTTTACTGTTATGTTCTCATAAAAAGTCCTAGAGTGGCCAGGTGTGGTGGCCACACCTGTAATCCAAGCACTTTGGAGGCCAAGGCAGGCGGATCACCTGAGGTCAGGAGTTCAAGATCAGCCTGACCAACATGGTGAAACCCCATCTTAAAAAAAGTCCTAGAGTCCCTGAAACTAATAATAACAAGTCCTTGTCAAGCTGTACACTATACAGATGCCTATAAATTTACATAAACTCGCAAGCAACTATTTTAATTGTTGCTCTAATGTTCTAGGATTTTCTTTTAAAATTTCTTTTTAGTAGGGATGGGGGGGTCTTGCTATGTTGCCCAGGCTGGAGTAGTGGCACGATCTGGGCTCACTGCAATTACCCTTCCCGGATTCAAGTGATATTCCTGCCTCAGCCTAAGTAGCTGGGATTACAGATGCACACCACCATACCCGGCTAATTTTTTTGTATTTTTAGTAGACAGGGTTTTACCATGTTGGCCAGATTGGTCTCCATTTCTTAGCCTCAAGTCATCTGCCTGCCTTGGCCTCCCAAAATGCTGGGATTACAGGCATGGGCCACCACCACACCAGGCCGAGGATTTTCTTATACTGTGTTTTTCTTTTTTTTGAGATGGAGTCTCACTCTGTTGCCCAGGCTGGAGTGCAGTAGCCTGATCTCAGCTCACTGTAAGGTCCGCCTCCTGGGTTCAAGCAATTCTGCCTCAGCCTCCAGAGTAGCTGGGACTACAAGCATGTGCCACCACATCCAGTTAATTTTTTATTTTTAGTGGAGATGGGGTTTCACCATGTTGGCCAGGCTGTTCTTGATCTCCTGACCTCAGGTGATCCACCGAGCACAGCCTATACTGTGTTTTAATCCACATATGACTGACACTATGCTTAAAGTTTGGGAAATTATAACCTTGCAATTAAAGACAATGATCTGCTAAATGCATTTGTGTGGGTCAGATTAAAAGCACAATCTGGAAAAGACAATGACTAATCCAAAGAGCTGAAACTACAGGACTTCAGGTGTTCTAATACCTGTAAGAAGTAAACCTAGCAGAGAAAATGTGTCCAAAGAATCAAAATTACAGGATTTCAGGCATTGTAACAATACCTGTAAGAAGTTAACCTAGCAGAGAAAACATGTAACTACCCCACCCATCACCATCACATAGGTTACCATTCATTCTATTTCATAAATAGGAGGCATCCAAATATTTGCTAGGGTAGTCATTCCTGATCATCCATAAATCACACTGTAACAATCTCCTTAACAAAGCCTGTACTAACTGTACTTCAGATGTTATAAACTTTCTACTGTATTACTTTAACTTGCAGAGAGTATAAACTTACTTTTTTTCTTTCAATCTTACAGGGGCTGTTTAGAAACATATGGCCAAATCTGTAACCCAGAAACACCAAAACACGTTTTAGAAGATCACTAAGTACCCTTTGGACGTACTCTTCCAAACAGACGAGTGCCAGAAACTTGGCAAGCAATCATCCTGTGAAAGTTACGAATACTGGCTGACCTGCTTAAAAAGATTCTGGTGTTGGCCAGAGGCAGAACACGTCAACTCTTTGCTGGATTCTATTTCATCTGCTGTTGGTACTGATCTCAGTGCATCAAGGGAAGGAAAAATAAGCCTCCTGTCTTCCAGCAGCAATCCTCACATACATATGCGCTGAGTAAAGGATCAATGTATGGACGCATCTTGGAGTATTTTAAAGAATGCTTATATTGACCCAAACCAAAAACACTGAGGGGCACATGTGGGGTCAAAAAGATAGCCAATTTCCATTGCACATGGGTTTACAATTTGCATTCTTTTGTGCCACTGAGGGTTAGAAATTAAATGTATACTTTTACAAAGTTTACTTTTTGTTAAAGGATATGCTGATTCATCGTTTACTTTTAAAATTGTGTCAAGGTGGCCAGGTGTGGTGGCTCACGCCTGTAATCCCAGCACTTTGGGAGGCAGAGGAGGGTGGATCACCTGAGGTTGGAAGTTTGACACTAACCTGACCAACATGGAGAAACCCTGTCTCTACTAAAAATACAAAATTAGCTGGGTGTGGTGGCGCATGCCTGTAATCCCAGCTACTTGGGAGGAAGAGGCAGGAGAATTGCTTGAACCTGGAAAGCAGAGGTTGTGGTGAGCCAAGATCATGCCATTGCACTCCAGACTGGGCAACAAGAGCGAAACTCCACCTCAAAAAAGAATTGTGTCAGGGTAATTTTCACTATACTCTGAAACAAATAGACTTGAAGGAAAGAAAGCAATCGAGATTTGAACCTAATGGTTAAGGCTATTCAGATTTTCCCAAAGATCTTACCTCATGAAAGTGGTTTAGGGTCAGAATGATCTGCTCAGTTAAAAAACAACAACAAAAAACCAAGTGACTGGAAAGAACCAGACATTTTATCTGGTTATTGCATCTGGTGATAAAGGCTTTCAAAGCCTATTATTTCTAACCTGTAAGTCAAGGCCCCAGTGAAAAACATGCTGGGGAGGTTCAAGCACCTTTTCCAAATTTAAATTTTGCCTTAAATTCTATCAAACTGCATTTGACACTCTTGAAAGCCCATGTAGTTCTTTAGAGATGGACTTCAAAGAACTAATCTGTGCCACCTCTGATTCAGTGTTTTATGTCTTTCACCTGAATCAGTGTTTTATGTCTTTCACCTGAATGACTCTTCTAAAGCCAGAGACTGGTGTTTGATGGATGTTTTAAACTAAATAAAACCCATCAGCATGGGGTTATGTAGAAAAGCAATTTATTCCATTTTAAGCACTTACACAGTTAGTCATGGAGAGTAACAGGCCTGCTGGTGAAACAGGTCACCCAAAATGGAGATGGCATCAAACTAGTGGTCAAGGACTAACTCCTAAAAAAAAAAGCAACTTTTATCAAGGATTAATTTAATTTTTAAAACAAATACAAGTTATTGATTCACTCTTCTCAACTTGACAGTCTACCTGTGGTATAACTGTCAGGTAATAACATACATCTTTACAACTTGGTGGTCCCAAGTTAAAAAAAAAACAAAAACAAAAACAACACCATTTCACAGAAAGGAAAGAAACAACATGAAAACAGCTCAAGAAATACACTAACGAGCAAAAATATATGGGGAAAGAGGAACGTGTAGTTTTGACTTAACTGAAGAAACCAAGAGGAAACTGGTCTACGTATGAAAATGTGCATCCTGCAAAGTCAGGTGTCAAGATCTGAGTAGGAATCTGTATGACTTGAATCTCCCCTATTTCCTGAATAAAAGTGACAAGTTTCAGTATTTATACTTCATGGCTCAGACACCTACCTCATTTGGCTCTATTCCTTATTCATTCTAGCCTTCACTTAAATGAGTCTGAAAAACTTGGGGATATAGCATAAGAAAAATAATCACACGTAATATTCCCCTTTCTGTAGCTACTTTAGACCTGGGTTTGTTACTAGAAAATTCCTGAAGAAAATTTCAATGTAAGTCTGTGGCTTTGCTGAATCAAGCCCCCCTCCCCGATTAATATTTAGAAAACACCCACTGTTTGGGCTAATAGCATTACTGGTGGTACCTATTATATAGAGGGATAGCTGAACAAAGTCTGTGTCTCAAAACCAGTGTTAAATCACTCTCAGGGTTGAGAAGAAAAAAGGGGAGTCTAAAATCACAACAAGTAAAGACATATATATCTAGGACCCTTGTCCTTCCGGATCCACGCTTCCTTCAGGGTCTTCATCGTTATAAATGTTCTCTGCCTGCCCAAAAACAAGAAAAAGAATTTAGTAAACATGAAGACTTCATAAAGTCAAGGTTTCAACAACAGATTAGGCCAGGGAACCAGACAATATAGCTTTTGGGCCACACAGTCTGTGTTACAACTATTGAACTCTGCCATTGTTGGATGAAAGCAACCTATAATGGGTATAAAATATTAATTAGCATGACCATGTTCCAATAAAAACAGACAGCTGGTCCACAGGCCCGATTAGGACATTCCCACAAAACTGAAGTGTGGATACTATGTCTTCATAACCAACATTCTTGAGTTCTTTAACCAGACATTATTATTATTTGAGATGGAGTCTTGCTCTGTCGCCCAAGCTGGAGTGCAATGGCATAATCTTGGCTCACGGCAACCTCTGCCTCTTGGGTTCAAGCAATTCTCCTGCCTGACTCCTGAGTCGCTGCCATTATGCCTGGCTAATTTTGTATTTTTAGTGGAGATGGGGTTTCACCATGTTGGCCAGACTGGTCTCCAACTCCTGACCTCACGTGATCTGCCCGCCTTGGCCTCCCAAAGTGCTAGGATTATAGGCATGAGTGAGCCACTGCGCCTGGCCTAACCAGACATTATTAAGAACCAAAAAGTAAAAACAATCCAAATATTCATCAACTAACAAATGGATAAATAATATAACCAATCCAATATAAGGGAATATTATTTGGCAATAAAAAGCCAGTCAGGCCAGGTGCGGTGGCTCGCACCTGTAACCCCAGCACTCTGAGAGGCCAAGGCAGATGGATCACTTCAGGTCAGAAGTTTGAGATAAGCTGGACCAACACGGTGAAACCTAATCTCTACTACAAATACAAAAATTAGCCAGGTGTGGTGCACACCTGTGGTCCCAACTACTTGGAAGGCTGAGGCATGAGAATTGATTGAAGCTGGAAGGTAGAGGTTGCAGTGAGCCAAGACTGTACCACTACACTCCAGCCTAGGCGGCAAAGTGAGACTATGTGCCCCCCCCCAAAAAAAAAGCCAGTTATATACTTTATGATTTTATTTATATAAGGTGTCCAAAATAGGCAAATCCAGATTGGTAGCTGCTTAGGGCTGGGGGAATATGAGAAAAAGAGGAAATGATGGCTAATGGGTACAGGGTTTCTTTTTAAAATGAATTTTCTCAAATTGACTGTGGTGATGGTTGCACAACTGTAAATACACTGAAGACTACTGAACTGCACACTTAAAATGGGAGTACAAGTCAATTCTATTCTGACACTACCTGAAGTTAGCTTTGGACACGATCATCCCTACTTCAGAGGCCAGTTGCAAGTCCTTGGCACCAGGCTACCTATACACTGTATCCCATTTGGCTACAAATTTCAGGATTCTCACTACTGCCTCCTCAGGTCTAAAAATTTGATGGAATGACTCAGAATCCAGAAGCTTTTTTACTATTACTGTTTTTAAAATAAAGGATGCAACTGAGGAACCACATGAAAGATATGCATAGGGCAAGGTAGGGAGGGGCTGCAGAGTTTCTATGACGTCTCCAGGCATGCCACCCTCCCAGCATGTCAATGAGTTGTTCAGCAACCTGGAAGCTCATCATATTAGTTTTTTTTGTTTTTTTTTTTTTTTTAAAAAGACAGAGCTTCACTCTTCTTGCCCAAGGCTGGAGCACAATGGCTCAGATCTCCACTCACTGCAACCTCCACCCATGGCACCGCACCTTCTGCCTCCCAGGTTCAAGGGATTCTCCTGCATCAGCCTCCCACGTAATCACGCCCGGCTAATTCTGTATTTTTAGTAGAGATGGGGTTTCTCCATGTTGGTCAGGCTGGTCTCAAACTCCTGACCTCAGATGATCCACCTGCCTCAGCTTCCCAACGTGCTGGGATTACACGTGTGAGACACCATGTCCAGCCCAAATTAAGTTTTTATAGAGCTCAATCTCTAGCCCTGTGACCCTAAGGTTGATGAGTGGTGCCAACTAGTTTTAATTCTCAAATCAAGTGTTTGGCCTTTCTGACTAAACCCACTATGAGGCTATCTAAGGGCCCCATAAAAGTCACCCCACAGTAGTCCAAAGTGGATCATTAGGAATGACAGACACTCCTAGCACTCTGCAAACTCCAAGTGTTTTTGAGGAGCTCTGTGCCAAGAAGTGGGACAAAGACCAAATATTTACTTAATCTACCACAATGCTAAAAACACCAAATAAAGTAACAACCTGGAATGGAGGTGATGGCCTTGCAGGGATCTAGTTTAACCTTCAACTTAATTTTTTCTTTTCTTTTTTTTTTTTGAGATAGGGTCTCCCTCTGTTACCCAGGCTGGAGTGCAGCGGTGCCATCTTAGCTCACTGCAACCTCTGCCTCTTGGGCTCATGCCATGTTCCCAATGAGCTGGGACTACAGGTGTGTGTCATCACGCCCAGCTATTCAGTTTTTGCATTAATATTGAATGGATTTATTACAAAGAGAGTGAGGTGAATTTTCTGTTTTCTTGTTACACATTTAACATATCTTTTTTGTAAAACAAACAAAAAAACCACAATACAGAAAGGTATAAAGAAACCAACAACATTTTAGCAAACAGCTTTTTTTTTTTTTTTTTGGAGACAGAATTTCACTGTTGTTGCCCAGGCTCTGGAGTGTAAAGGCGAGATCTCGGCTCACCACAACCTCTGCCTCCCGCGTTTAAGCAACTCTCCTGCCTCAGCCTCCGGAGTAGCTGGGATTACAAATGCCTGCCACCACACCCAGCTGATTTTGTATTTTTAGAGATGAGGTTTCTCCATGTCAGTTGGGATGGTCTCGAACTCTTAACCTCACATGATCCGCCCACCTCCGCCTCCAAAAGTGTTGGGATTATAGGCATGATGGAATTACAGGCATGAGCCTGGCTAGCAAACAGCTTTCTAAATATAGCCTAGATACACAAAATTTTTAAAATGAGGAATACCATCATGCTATTCTTCAGTCTGCTTTCCCCTATTAGCAGCATGACATGAATACCTTATAAGCCTAACCCTACTTCTTTCTTGCTCTTAGAGACACGGTCTCACTTTGTCATCCAGGCTGGAGTGCAGTGGTGTGATCACAGCTAGCTGTAGCCTCAAACTCTTGAGCTCAAGGGACCCTCCTGTCTGAGCCTCCCAAAGAGCAGGGACTAAACGCACATGCCACTATGACTCACAGCAGCCTCTACCTCCTGGCTCAAGGTATCCTCCTGCCTTGGCCTCCCAAGTAGCTGGGACCACAGGCACATGCCACCAAGACCGACTAATTTTTGTATTTTTGAGTAGAGACTGGGTTTAACTATGTTGGTTAGGCTGGTCTTGAACCCCTGACCTTGTGATCTGCCTGCCTCGGCCTCCCAGAGTGTTGGGATTACAGGCGTGAGCCACCACGCCCAGCTAATTTTTTTATTTTTTTAAGAGACAGGGTCTCACTTTGTTGCCCAGGCTAGTCTAGAACTCCTGGCCTCAAGTGATCCTACTGCCTGGGCCTCCCAAAGTATTTGGATTACAGGTGTGAGCCACTGAGCACAGCCCCTGATCATCTTTCTTTTTGATAAGCTGATAGTAATATTACAAAGTATAGATGTTATGATGGTATTTGGAGGTAAAAGTATGGCTGTAGTACAATCTGTTAATCTGGCAGGCCACAAACATTTTATTTCTGTCTTCAATTAATAGTGCTATTTCGTTTTATGAAAGTATTGATTAAAATATCCCCCCTCCTCATGCTGAGTCAAAAACTATTCTGGTACTAGATCTAGTTTCTTCTGAATTATTTTCATTTACCAGACAACCATCAAGTTACGCAATTCCTAAAAAAAAAAAAAAAAATTGTGGGCCAGGATCACATCTGTAATCCCAGCACTCTGGGAGGTGGGCAAATTGCTCGAACTCACAAGTTCAAGACCAGCCTGTGAAACATAGCAAACCCCATCTCTACAAAATCTTAAAAAATTAACCAGGCCAGGTAGTACATACCTGTGGTCCCAGTTACTAGGGAGGCTGAGGTAGGAGGATGACTTTAGCTTGGTTAAGTGGAAGCTGCAGTGAGCTGTAATCGCACCACTGCACTCCAGCCTGGACAAAAGAGCAAGAATTTCTCCTCCACCCTGAAATTGTGGTAAACTTCATATAACATAAAATTTAACAGCTTAGCTATTTTATGTGTACAGTTCAGTGGCATTAGGTACACTCATGTATAACCATAACCACCATCTATCTCCAGAATGTAACTATTTTTTAATATTAATATGAGACACCATAATTATTTTTATTAAACTGAAGTGCTTTGAAAATTTGAGGAGGGTGACTACCTTCTTTGAGGTAGATATAGGGAATATTTTTGAAATCTAGCTAGGTTTCATGGAGAAATGGTAGTATTTGATGCTATGATATGACACTCCTCCTTTGGGTATGTAAATTTGTACTTGTAAGATGATGAGGAAAGAGGAGAAACACTGTAGATAATAGATGGTATGAAATTTGGAAATGAACTATAACTAAAGGTGAAAGGACATGAAAAATTCTTGAGTTTTCAAGTCTGGTTAGCTGGGAAAATATTGGAGCCATGTTAAAAAAAAGAACAAAGTCTTAGCATTTTGGGAGGCCAAGGCGGGCACATCACTTGAGGTCAGGAGTTCGAGACCAGCCTGAACAACATGGAGAAACTCTGTTTCTACCAAAAATACAAAATGAGCCAGGTGTGGTGGCAGGCGCCTGTAATCCCAGCTACTCGGGAGGATGAGACAAGAGAATCACTTGAACCAGGGAGGCAGAGGTTGCGGTGAGCACCACTGCATTCCAGCCTGGGCAAGAAGAGCTAAACTCTGTCTCAAAATCAAAGCAAAACAAAACAAAAATAAAGAGAGGAGGAGGAAAGAGGAGAAAAGAGAAGTGGGAGAGAGGATCAGTTTTGTTTAGCTGAGTTTAAAATACCAGTGGGATAACCAAATATGAGTAGGCAGTCAAAAATGACAAAGTATAGACAAGCCTTAAAATCACACCTGGGAGTAAAATGAACACAGATGGTAGCTGTAATCATAAAATATATAAATGTAAATTGATTCAATGGCTTTCTCATCTCACCTCCCCCAAATAAATGACCCTTACCATTTGCCACACTTGCATGATATTATCTTCTGATACAGAACAAATCACCCAAGGCTCATTGGGATTCCAGGAGAAATCAGATATCTTGGCAGTGTGACCACCATGAATAAACTGGAAGAAGGAAGAAAATAAAGATGTTAAATGCAGAGAGAGGATATTAAATTATAGACTATTTCAGTACTGTCCAATGCTTGTAACATACCAACAACTCTGGTGGCCCGTCTTCTGCATCTTCTGGGGATTGTTCTTCTCCAATTTTACTAGCACAAAAGCATAATTTAAAAAGTTAAAACAGATTACCTTTGCAAGTGTCAATAAAGGAAACAATTATATATACAAAGTAATGAATGCATGAATTACCTTAAATCCCAGACATTCAGTCTGCGATCAGTACCACTGGAAGCCAAAATAGTCTCATTGTGAGGTGACCACTGAACCTACACAAAGGAATGAAAGAAACAGCAAAGCCATGAATCAGAAAATAAAGGGGGGAAAAAATATCATAAAATATTTAACAATTTAAAAATTTTGTAAATAAAAGGGAAGAGGAAGTCAAAGTATTATAGACACTACAGTTAAAATTAAGAGCCAAAGAATTTATTTTATGGGTGGGCACAGTGGCTCATGCCTGTAGTCCTAGCACTTTGGGAGGCCAAGGCGGGTGGATCACCTAAGGTCAGAGTCCAGGACCAGCCTGACCAACATGGTGAGACTCTGTCTCTACCAAAAATACAAAAATTAGCTGGTTGTGGTGGCACATGCCGATAATCCCAGTTACTCAGGAGGCTGAGGCAGGAGGACTGCTTCAACCCGACATTGCACCACTGCACTCCAGCCTGAGCAGCAAGAGCAAACTCCATCTAAGAAAAAAAAAAAAGAAAGAGAAAGTCGGGGGGCGAGAGGAGGGCTCTTGGACATCAAAGACTACAATGCAATCTCTCATAATACCCTAGCAACAGGCTTTGAACATAGTGTAACAATTATCTCTTTTAAAATTTTTGCAATCAGACCTTGGTGATGACCTTGAGCCTTGAGCAGCAGGATAAACAATTCCCACATGCTTAGTGTTTCAACAATGTGGTATGCAATGAAGAATATACTGGGACAAGGGAAGAGACCACTGACTGCCAGAAGCAAGGCTGAAAAAAATAATCAGGCACTAGTTTTTCTTTTTTTTAATTTTTATTAAAAAATATAGAGACAGGGGCCAGGCATGGTGGCTCATGCCTATAATCCCAGCACTTTGGGAAGTCAGGAGATTGAGGCCATCCTGGCCAACATGGTGAAACCCCGTCTCTACTAAAAATACACACAAAAAATTAGTTAGGCATGGTAGCACACACCTGTACTCCCAGCTACTCGGGAGTCTGAGGCAGGAGAATCATTTGAACCCAGGAGGCAGAGGTTGCAGTGAGCCAAGATTGCGCCACTGCCCTCCAGCCTGGGCAACAGAGCAAGACTCCAAAAAAGAAAAAAAAAAAAAAAAAAAAAAAAAAGGAAAAAAAAAAGGATGGACGTGGTGGCACACCCCAATAATCTCAGCACTTTGGGAGGATGTGGCAGAGGTTGCAGTGAGCAAGCCACTGTACTCCAACTTGGCGCCTGGTGACAGAGCGAGACTGTCTAGAGCGAGAGAGAGAGACTGACAGAGTCAGACAGACAGGGTTTTGCCATGTTGGCCAGGCTGGTCTCAAACTCCTGGCCTCAAATGATCTGCCCATCTCAGCCTCCTAAAGTGCTGGGATTACAGGCATAAGCCACCACACCTGGCCTAGTTTTCTTAGTATCTGTAGAATGTAGGTGGTCAATAACCAGTATGAAAAAGTATAGAAATAACAAAGAAAAAAATTTCCCACAGAAAGTAGCATAGGCATATAGATTTCTATTTTTATCAACAGCATACAGCACATATGTGCCCACTCACACATTCATGTTCTTAAAACAAAACAAATTAGTAGCATTAGTTTCTCTTACCTGGAATATTTCATCCTTATGTGATTCAAAGGAATGCAACTTAAGTTTCAGATTTCTCAGATCCCACAAAGCAACAGTCTAAAAAAAGAAAAGTGTAATCAATTTTTTAAAATAAGAAAAAATACTTTAAGTAAAATATCTCTGCAATTCAAAAGAAGCTGGAAAAATTACGTTTCCTTTTAAAATAAACCAAACTGACCTTGTCAGCTGATCCTGTGGCAAGAATGAACTCACTATAAGGATTGAAAGAGAGGCAGTTCACTTCAGCAGTGTGAGCATCAACTGAGTGGCTTGGTTTGGAAGTATTGTTTGAACGAGTATCCCAACTTCAGTGGAAAGAAAAAAAGGAAATAAATCTTGAAATGGTGACTAAACTTAAAACTTAGACAATATATTTAGGAAAAAACCCTGAATGGATTCTACTCACATCATAAGTTTCTGATCATCGGCCACTGACCCAAACAGAGACTCATGGAGCAGATGCCAAGAAACATCTTCTACTACTGCTGTATGCCCTATAAAGATGGTCTTCGCATCCACCACTTTTCCCTCCTTTGGACAGCACTGATGTCCCATAGGCAGATCGTGTGATCATTTGAAGCACTAAGCAAGTGCCCACTGCAATTTGGGTTCCAAGAAAGCCCATAGCCTTCCTCCTGATGTCCACAGAGATGCAAGTCTGGGTTGCATTCTCCAGAAGGATCTGGCGTAGAAAAATGTTGTGTATAGTCCAAGACAAGAACATCACTGGAAGGAGTCTTTTGTTGCGATGATACAAGGGTTCTGGGGCATATAATGAGCTTTGTTAACTTCTCCTTCATGGTTGATCTTGATTTCTATTTCAATTTTTCTACTAACTGAACCAAAACCTCAAATTCTCCTTTCTCACTGTCATAGTGTGACGCATCACACTGAGCATCATCATTATGGAGTTGCACACTGGCTATAACAAGATGGTTTTGTTCATCTAATGTGTGTGTCCCCAGGACAAGTCGGTGAATGCTGAAATCTTTCCCTTCTGGTCTGGTTACATCTGGAAGCCACTGAGCGGTTAGGCTGGGCCACTCCAGAGCATGGGTCTTCACCAAATCATAAACAAGGGTGTTCTTTTTCCATATTCTGTACTCCTCTTTGATCACTCGTTCTTCCACTGCATCATTGAAAGCTGCTTCCTTGTCAGCCATGGCAAGCCAGCGAGCCAGGGGAATCCTGGGGTGTAACGTTGCAGGAGGGGCAGGGAGGCTGCAAGCCAATGGGGTGAATATTTTAAGCAGTATAGCCATAACTTTCTAGAACCTTAGGGATAATGGAATGAAATAGTAATACATTGAAAATAAGATAGTCTTTCTCATTGAAAATGATACTTTTTATTTCTAATTTATTCTTATACAATTATCTTTTGCACAAATAGCTTTGCTGTGATATATGAAAATTGTATTTATTTTGGATATAATTCAAAAGAAATAAGACTTAGCATGTAAATACTGTACATACTACTGGTATGTGTAAAGTAGTGGTAGGGTTTTTATTGAATAGTTCAGTGAGTAGGCCTAATTTAACCTGCAAAATCAAATAATTTTCAGCAATCTGACACAGACATTTGAAACTCCATGTGTGATTAACAATTTTGGAAGATTTTGATTCATGATTTTGGTTATTCCTGCAAGTAAAAATTTATGGAAGAGACACACATACATGTAGGTGTGCGGTTTGATAAATATTTGTATGTTTGTATGATCGGAACACAGGAAAACTACTGTTATTAAAAAGAATATAAATTTAGGTTGGGGGATACAGCCTTGTCTTTCTTAGGATTGTACAGTTTTTAATAAGCTTGGACATTAGTTTTATTATGTCATTAATCTATTTTTGGAAAATAGCTTTTACAGTTTGAAGCCATGTATGCTGGGAGAGGACAAGTGGGAAATAAATATTAACCATTATTTTAGGTGGGTAAGGCATGCCTCTAGAAGTAGTATTTGGCTTCACTGTTTAAAGTATTTACCAAGTCACTTTTCAAATTGAAAATATTATGGTTTTATAGAAATTAACATAGTTTTAAAATATGTCAGGGGGAGTTTCTGGTAAAAGAAGTTATTTCCAGATGTAATTTTTCTCTTAAATGATTTTTTTGGATAAAGATTCAGCTGGTATGAGAGAGAACAAAGGACCACTGGCTTAAGAGAGTTTATTCTTATATTGGAGTTCACCATACACAGTCCAGGCCTATGTGGCTGCTCTAGAGTCTGGGGAGCCCTACTTCCTTCTCTCTTTTTGCACCACCATCTCTAGAATATTGCCCTTGTCCTTATAGTCCAAGGTGGCTTGCCCCCTCTGTGTTCACATGCCAGTCAGCAGGGAACAGGAGAGCAAAGCTCTATATGCTTTTCTTCCATTCACAACCACTGGCCTGAATTTAATCACCTGGCCGCATCAGGCTGCAAGGCAGACTGAAATATAGTCCTTACATGGGGCAGCTGTGTGTCTAGCTAAGAATTTGAGGTCTGCTATTTCTACAGAAGAACAGGAAGTGCAAACACTAGAGACTGCTCTCAGTTTTTGTCAAATAGGTCCTTTCATATATTTCTGCCATGCCATAGTGAAATGTCAACTAATTTGCCCATTCTTCTTAAAAACCGTTCTTTCCTCTGATTCAGGGTTACAAGTACAGATCATTACTTCCTAAGTGATGGTCTGTATGTACCTGAAGACCAGCTAGAGAACCAAAAACCTTTACAATTGGATGTAATTATGGTTAAACCTTATAAACTCTGTAACAATCAAGAAGAAAATGATGCAGTGTCTTCTGCTAAGAAGCCAAAGCTAGCCCTGGAAGATTCGGAAAACACTGCTTCTACTAACTGTGACTCTTCTTCAGAAGGACTGGGAAAGGACACAGTGACACAGAGAAGCGGCCAGTCTTGTCCAGAACCATCATGTTCATGTTCTTCTGGAAATCAGGAATGCCAGACCACAGCCAGCACTGGGGAAATCCTGGAAATTTTGAAGAAAGGGAATGCATTTGTTTTAGATATGGACTTGGATTTTTTTTCAGTCAAGAATCCCTTCAAAGAAATGTTCACTCAGGTAAATATTGTATTTTTAACCCATGGATCTTGAGAATTGTATGGCTTTTCTCTAGATGAGGAATCAGCAAACTCTTTAAATAGCCAGCTAGTAATTATTTTAGGCCTTGGGGTTCCCATTCTCTGCTGATCTTCTCTGTTGTTGTTTTCAAAACCTTTTAAAGTTGTGTATACCATTCTTAACCTGAGGGCCATACAAAACCAGGCCATAGGCTGTGGATTACCAACTGCTGCTCTAGATAGTATTTATTATTTTGCATTTATTAATTGGGGTAATATATACATGGGTGGTGGATAAAGTATATACAGTCAGCCCTCTGTGTCCATGGGTTTTGTATCCCTGGATTTAACCAGCCACAGATAGGAAATATTCGGAAAAAATAAAAAACAACTAGAAACAACAATACAAGAGTAAAAAATAACACAAAAAACAATACAGTATAACAACTATTTACTTAGGATTTACACTGTATTAGGTACCATAAGTACTTTAGAGATGACTTAAAGCATATGAGAAGATATGCATAGGTTATATGCAAATACTACTATTTTATATCAGGGACTTGAGCATCTGCAGATTTTAGTATCCACACGAGGTCCCAGAACCGATCCTCCACAGATACCAAGGGACAAGTGTACATTGAAATATAGCACTCTCTTCCTTACATCCCCATTCCCTCAGTTCTTTGCTTCAGAAACAAATATTGTGGTCAGTTTCTTGTGTACCTTTCCAGAGATATTCTACATATAAATACTGTGTGACAGATTATTCCTTAAACAGTGACGTGCCTGATTATTCAAGTAAATATTTGTAATGAAAGTTTCTAGAAGGTTACATAAGAAATTCAGTGGCAGTTATTCCTTTTAGAGTGCTATCAGGAAACCTGGGAACACAGGGATATTTAGAGCCTTTATACCCTTTGGTACAATGGACTTTTTAAAAAGCATATTACACTTCATTATTTAGTAGCAATTTTTTAAATATCATTAGGAAAAACAGTTTATCTTTTCTTCAAGAGCATGTTCAGCTGGGCATGGTGGCCCATGCATACAATCCCAGCACTTTGGGAGGCCACAGCAAGAGGATCACTTGAGCCAAGGAGTTCGAGAACAGCATAGGCAACGTAGCAAGACCCCATCTCTACAAAAAAACTATTTTTAAATCTAGCCAGGCATAGTGGCACATGCCTGTGGTCTCACTACTCAGGAGGCTGATATGGGAGGATCACTTAAGCCTGGGAGGTCAAAGCTGCAGTGAGTCATGATTGCACCACTGCATTCCAGCCAGGGCAACAGAGCAAGGACCATCTCTTAATTTGGCTGGGCGCAGTGGATCACGAGGTCAGGAAATCGAGACCATCCTGGCTAATACGGTGAAACCCCATGTCTACTAAAAATACAAAAATTAGCTGGGTGTAGTGGCATGCGCCTATAATCCCAACTACTCAGGAGGCTGAGGCAAGAGAATCCCTTGAACCCAGGAGTGGAGGTTGCAGTGAGCCAAGATCACGCCATTGCACTCCAGCCTGGGTTACAAAGCAAGACTCCATCTCAAAAGAAAAAAAAAGAAAAAAGCATGTTCAAAAGTTAGAGGGAGTTAGATTCTATTGTTACCTCTACTATTTATTAGGTATATGATCTTAGGAAAGTTACTTAACCTTTCTGACCCATAGTTTCTTCAAGCATCAAATCAGAATAATCATACCCAACTCAGGATTGTTATTATGAATAAAGCACTGAAGATAGACCACAACATTGTACTTAATGAATTTTAGCTCTTGGGCATAATCCCTTCCTAAGAATGCTCCTAAATAGGATTACTGGGGCCATAAGTACCCACCTATATAATAGATCCATGTAGCTGTGCTAAACAGAAGGAAACATTCTCCTGCAGAGTCTGTATAGCAAGCATCTTTCTTCCCTTATGTGGAGCCATCTGACAGAGATTCTGTGTCTTTGACATTCCGCCTCCAGTATTACCTGTGTACTTCAGAGTTCTCTTCTGTTGTGAGAGAAATGGCTGCAAAGTGGGCATGGGGAGTGCTTTGTTGTTATTAAAGATATGTGTATTTCCTATAAACAGCTAAAGTCTGTTTAGATCCTAGGACATGCCATTTATATAGCAGAATATTATTAAAAATAGACTCATTAGCTTCCTTAGGTAATTTTTACATAGTATTGTCATGCCCAACTGAATAGAGTTGCCTTAAAAAAGTGATATTTACAATAAAAATTTAAAGTATACATTTTGCCTGATTCTCTTATACAAACCTTATCTAAGATGTTTTTGTATCACAAGCAAAGGTGTCTCTTCCTTAAAGCATATCATTAAAAAAAGTTTAACTTTTTTTGTTCTGATATGTGGATTTTTTGTTTTGTTTTCCAGGAGGAGTACAAAATCTTACAAGAGCTGTACCGATTTAAGAAACCTGACACTGACCTAACAGAGGTATCCTCCATTTGTTTCTTTGGGATTTTATTCATTTATCATAGAACTAATAATATCTTGCAAATTACTAGAGTGACCTCAAAAGACTGCTCAAAGTGTGTGTGTGTGTGTGTGTGTTGCCGAAGCCCATGGTTAGCACTTGAAAATTACGTTTTAACTAATTGAGCCAAGTTTTTTTTTGTAATGGGATGTTACTTGTTTTTTGAAAGAATAACCATATAATCTCAGTTTTCCAATGTATTTAAAGGAAGATTTGGTCGATATTGTTGATACTCGAATTCATCAGTTAGAGGATTTAGAAGCTACTTTTGCTGATTTGTGTGATCGTGATGATGAAGAAACTATACAGAGATGGGCTTCAAACCCTGGGTAAGACTCCCAAACATTTTTTCCCCAGCTCTACTAACTTTCATTCTTAGATATGTTCCTAAATTTGCAAGATACATTGCTTTTAAAAAAGTAGAATTCAGCACCTTTCTGCCCCCTAGCGCTGCTGGGCCTGCAGGTCTCTGTTGAGCAACGGGCGTCGGTCTGTGTTCCACAGGATGGGGTTTGTTAAAGCTGTCAAGAATAAGGCCTACTTTAAGAGATAACAAGTGAAATTTAGAAGACAATGAGAGGGTAAAACTGGTTACTATGCTTGGAAATGCTTGGTGATACAGGATAAAAATAAATACAACACACCCAAATACAGGATGAGAGTTTGTGTAACAAACAGAGATATCATTTGTCAGATTGCTTATGCCCATATAGAGGAGGATATGAGACTCTATGTAGCATATGCACACAAACTGCCAAAAGATGGTGTGAAGGTTGACCTGACAAACTCTGCTGCAGCATATTGTCCTGGCCTGCTGCTGGCCCACAGGCTTCTCAGTAGGTTTGGCATAGGCAAGATGTAGGAAGGCCAAGTGGAGGTGACTGGAGATGAATACA
The DNA here is from genome assembly GCA_963573385.1 of Cacajao melanocephalus. NCBI lineage: Eukaryota > Metazoa > Chordata > Mammalia > Primates > Pitheciidae > Cacajao > Cacajao melanocephalus. The sequence continues at coordinate 35,273 of CAUYLG010023508.1, read as the reverse complement.
ATGTGGAAAGCATTGATGATCAGCCAGAATCATAGCCTTTACCTGCTATTTGGATGCACGCCTTGCCAGAACTACCACTGGCAATAAAGTTTTTAGCACCCTAAAGGGATCTATGGATGGAGGCTTGTGTATCCCTCACAGTACCAAACGATCCCTGGTTAGGATTCTGAAAGCGAGGAATTTAACGCAGAAGTACACTGGAAGCACATCATGGGCCAGAATGTTGCAGATTACATGCACTACTTAATGGAAGAAGATGAAGATGCTTACAAGAAACAGTTCTCTCAGTACATAAAGAACGGCGTAACTCCAGACGTGATGGAGGAGATGTATAAGAAAGCTCATGCTGCTTTACGAGAGAATCCGGTCTAGGAAAAGAAGATGAAGATGCTTACAAGAAACAGTTCTCTCAAAACGTAAAGAATGACGTGGCCAGGCTCAGTGGCTCACGCCTGTAATCCCAACACTTTGGGAGGCCAAGGCAGGCAGATCATGAGGTCAAGAAATGGAGACCATCCTGGTCAACATGATGAAACCCCATCTCTACTAAAAATACAAAAATTATCTGGGCGTGGTGGCACACACCTTTAGTCCCCGCTGTTCGGGAGGCTGAGGCAGGAGAATCTCTGTCTCAAAAAAAAAAAAAAGTGTAACTCCAGACATGATGGAGGAAATGTATAAGAAAGCTCATGCTATATGAGAGAATCCAGTCTATGAAAAGAAGCCCAAGAAAGAAGTTAAAAAGAAAAGATGGAACCATCCCAAAATGTCCCTTACTCAGAAGAAAGATTGGGTAGCCCAAAAGAAGGCAGGCTTCCTCAGACCTCAGGAGTGGGCTGCTGAGAGCTAAACCAAACAATTTTCTATGAGGATTTTTCAGATAAAGACAATAAACTTATGGACAGCAACTAAAAAAAAAAAATGCTATTCAGCTACTTGGGATGCTGAGGCAGGAGATCACTTGAAGTCAGGAGTTCCAGACCAGCCTGGGCAACATAACAAGACCCTGTCTCTGAAAAAAGGTTTTTAATTAGCCAGATATGGTGGCACACACCTATATTCCCAGCTGCTTGGGAGGCTGAGGTGGGAGGATTGCTTGAGCCTAGGAATTTGAGGCTGCAGTGAGCTGTGATCATGCCACTGCACTCTACCCTGGATGACAGAGACCTTGTCTCAAAAGAAAAAAAAAACGAGAAAAAAGAATTAGTAGTAAGTTTCAACACATTTACTAACAATAGTTAACATTATTGGGTGTTTTCACATTGTACCCTTTATTTAAGATTTTTCCTTGTATTATCTCAGGTACTCCTCATAACAGTCTCATGGTTTTATTATTATGACAATTTTATAGATGAGGAAACCAAGGTTAAGTAAGTTGCCCAAAGTCACATAGTGAGTGGACATGTTTTTAGTCTTTGTACAGTAGCTGCCCCTAAATATGAGATATTGTACAAGGTCTTATAGAGAATTAAAGATGAGTAGTACATAGGCATTCCCTTTTCTAAGTAGAATAAGAAAAAAATACTAACCTAACAACAGAAAAGTAAATTACTTGACAAGTAAATTACAATGTGAAAATGTTGCCTTCTTTTAAGGAAAATCCAAATACAAGTGGAAGGGTATTTTCAGTCTCTTGACAGGAAGGAGCAGTATTTGAAGGCTAGATTCTCCATCAGGTCATTTATTTGACTGACTGTTCACATTACCTTGAAAGTATAGAGAGAGACATTCTTTTGGAGTGAAAGCCTTTGGTATTGAAGCTGGCGTGAAAGAATATTGACATAAATATTACAGTTACTTTTCTCTAAAATACTTCTTAAATCATGTAAACTCAAATGGCCAGAAAACTAAAATAAAACCATCAGACAAACTCTTTGTCCCCATGAGCATAGGAAAACCAGAACTAGCTTTTTGTTTTGTTTTGTTTTGTTTTTTTGAGGCGGAGTCACACTGTCACCCAGGCTGGAGTGCAGTGGTGTAATCTCAGCTCACTGGAACCTCCCACCTCTGAACTAGCATATTTTAAGATTAATTTCCCACACACTGTCATATTATTCTCTCTGGTGTAAAGAAAAGAAGATCAGTCGTAAGACAGCAAGACAAAATGGGAAATTAGAATCATAGTACTTTAGGCCAGAACATGAATAGCCACTAAGATTTGTCATGTTATGGTTATTAAAAAGAATTCAGCAGATCTCTAAAAGAATATGGAAGAAATTGGAACAGTGGTTGCCTCTGGGAAGAGAAATTCTATGGCTAAATGATAAAGTATATGAGTGAGAAATTATTTCTTTTGCTGTGTGCATGTATTATCTATTCAAAATACTCATTGTAATTTTTAATTAAAATATTCAGAAACATCCCTGAAATGTAAACATCTTAAAGCTTTAATTATTGAGACTTAACACAGCAGTGATGTGGAAGAATAATTCACAGTAATATTAATCACATCAGTAAGTATTGATTAGGCACTTTAACAGCAGTGAATGGCTGGGCGTGGTGGCTCTCACCCGTCATCTGAGCACTTTGGGAGGCCAAGGTGGGCAGATCACCTGAGCTCAGGAGTTCAAGACCAGCCTGGGCGACATGGTGAAATCTTGTCTTAACAAAAAAATGCAAAAAAATTAGCCAGGCATGGTGACATGCGCCTATGGCCCCCGCTACTTGGGAGGCTGAGGTGGGAGGTTCACTTGAGCCTGGGAGGTCAAGGCTGCAGTGAGCTGAGATCACACAACTGCACTCCAGCCTGGGTTGTGGTGGGTGACCCTGTCTCAAAAAAAAAAAAAAAAAATCAGTTATTGCTTTTTCCTCTTTAGTATAGCAAGTTGGTTCTAAAAATGATTCCCTCTTTTTTGAAATAATAGAAGAGGGAGATAGAGAAATAAGTCACGGGACAGGAGTCTTCCTAGAAATACTGAAAAATATCTACTATTTTGTTATTTCATTAAGTCTGAAACTAAGTTTAAAACTTAAACAACAAGAATAGGCCTGGAAACCTTAGAATCCTAAGTCCAGCCCACACACTTCTACAGACTTCCGCTGAAACAACACTCTGCCTACTGAGCATGCCCAGTTAGCTCCTCATCACCAGCAGAGAGTTCTATCACAGACTTGAAGACGTGCTGAGACTACAACAGTAGTGAGTTTAGACTGTGCTTGGTATTGAGGGGGAAAAAATAGCATAAAGAAAAAGTAGATGAGACTGAAAGAAAAGTCTCCCCAAACTAACCATGACCCTAAAGAGCCAGACCCTTGGCATGGAGTCTTCACTATGTCTAGGGAAGTAAGGTGAGTGGTTAGGGTCCAAAAACCTAGAAAATGTCATTAGTGAAAAGGAAAAAGTAGCAGGACAAGTGGGCAAGCAGGCAGGCCTCCATGTCTCCTTTCTTTCTTTTTTCCCTCCCAGCAAATTAGTGAATATTTGTGGAGGAGGGATTAAAATACTGGAAACATTAGCCAGTCAGACCTTCCAAAGGGTTTCACCTAAACTTAATACCTTAAATGCACCAATGTTATATCAGATGATACAGGATTTTTCTGGTTATAATTGTATATACTGGCCAGGTCTGGTCTCATACCTATAATCCCAACACTTTTGGAGGCTGTGGTAGAAGGATTACTTGAGGCCAAGAGTTTAAGACCAGTCTAGGCAACATAGCAAGACCCTATCTCTACAAAAAGAGTTTAAAATTAGTCGGGTGTGGTGGTGTTCACTTAGTGGGAGATTCCTTAAGCCCAGAGTTAGAGGCTGCAGTGAGCCATGATCACACCACTGCCCTCCAGCCTGGGTGACAGAGCGAGAACCTGTCTCAATAAGAATAGTAATAATAATTATATATGCCATTAAACATTTCTTAATTTTTTTTTTTTTTTAGCTTTCGGGAAACAACCTTTTTTCATCACAGCATGCTAAAGACACTTAGTTTTCTTGCTAATCAAAATAATTTTTTTTCTGAGACAGAGTTTCACTCGTCACCTGTGCTGGAGTGCAGTGGCTTGGCCTTGGCTCAGTGCAACCTCTGCCTCCCGGGTTCAAGCAATTCTCCTGCCTCAGCCTTCCAAGTAGCTGGGACTACAGGCATGCACCTCCACACTCAGCTGATCTTGTATTTTTAGTAGAGACAGGGTTTCACCATGTTGGCCAGGCTGGTCTCAAACTCCTGACCTCAGGTGATCTGCCTGCCTCTGCCTCCCAAAGTGCTGAGATTACAATTGTGATCCACCCCACCTGGCCTATTGTGAATATTTAAGGTGTACAACATGATATTTTGATATACATAGTAAAATGGTTACTATAGTCAAGTAAATAAAGTCCTCAAAATAATTTTTAAAGTCATTAGAACTTCCCATTTTCGAAGAAGAAATCTCATTTTCTTGAATGCTCACTTTTAATTCTTAACACAATCTGCAATCTTTTAGGTAAGATAACAGGAAACATTTATTTCTTAATATTTTAAGATATTTGAACAGCTTTATATTTTATTTCCTAAGTGCCATATGAAGCATGTTATTATGGTAAATGTTAGTATAATGTATCATTTGCTACTGTCATTTTAGTTGCAGTGGTTGTGATGTTTAATTGAGTGGGGTGGCTTTTTTCCAGAATGGAATCACTAGTTCCCCTTGTACAGAGTTTGAAAAAACGGATGGAAGTACCAGACTATGAAATGGTAAATATTTTATATTAAAGTACAAAATTGGCCCTTTAGAAAGACAGTTTTCTGGGTAGAAAAATTTGCTTTTTGCTAAAGTAGTTCATTTTTGTTTGTGCTCCTGTGAAGTCTGAAAGAATTATTAAGAAATGAGTGGGAAAAAAAACAAATACATTGAAATAGAATACTAGAAAAGTTTTCCAGGAAAAACATTTTTTTCTCAATTTTATGTATCAGGCAAAAGTCCTGTGTATTTTTTTTTAATTTTGTCTGTGGTCAGATCTCTCTTCAGCAGACAAAAGAAAAGTACACAATTTCTAAAGTTGTCTATTTTTTATTGATTAGTATTTATGCTTTCTTCTTCCTTTTTTTCCTTCCTATTTAAAAACTTTTCTAAAAAAAAATAAAATAAAATAAAAACTTTTCTGTTTGTAAAAACCAGAAGACAAGGAAAAAAGGGAGAGCTATGACTAGCACATTTTAAATGTGTTAGCTGTTTGTCAGCAGGGATCTGAATGCTATGGCCAAAGATACTTTGAGTCATAATTTCTTTTATTTTTTATATCATTTTGCAGTCCTTGAAGCATATATTTTCCCTTTTGACCTTGTATTTGAGATGAGAAAGCTATAGCTTAAAATGTTCAAGATACTTTTCTCAGCTTTGATGCCAGGGCTGAGACTTCCAAGTCTCCTGCCTCTTAGTGTAGTCTTTCTCTTACTTCAGTAAGCTGAGTTTGCATGTTTTATTTACTTATGGAATACAGTCAGACCACCTTGTTTGACTGAAGTTGAAGTATTGATTTAAATATTGACTGAATTTATAAGATTTTGCTGGTATTCTTTAAAATAAGAGATGTCTGTTTTCACACTGCTAATAAAGACATACCCAAGACTGGGCAATTTACAAAAGAAAAATATTTAATGAACTTACAGTTCCATATGGTTGGGGAGGCCTCACAGGCATGGCAGAAGGTGAAAGGCATGTCTCACATGGCAGCAGACCAAAGAGAGCTTCTGCAGGGAGACTCCCATTTTTAAAACCATGAGATCTCATGAGACTCATTCACTATCATGAGAACAGCGTGGGAAAGACCCACCCCCACAATTCAGCCACCTCCCACTGGGTTCATTCCACAACATGTGGGAATTGTAGGGATTACAATTCAAGATGAGATTTGGTTTGGGACACAGCCAAACCTTATCATTTTATCCCCAGCCCCTCCCAAATCTCATGTCCTCACATTTCAAAACCAACCATGCCTTCCCAGCAGTCCCATGAAGTCTTAACTCATTTCAGCATTAACTCAGAAGTTCACAGTCCAACATCTCATCTGAGACAAGGCAAATCCCTTCCACCTATGAGCCTGTAAAATCAAAGCAAGTTAGCTACTTCCTAGATACAGTAGGTATACAAGCATTGGGTAAATATAGCCATTCCAAGTGGGAGGAATTGGCCCATAAAAGGGGCAATGCAAATCTGAAGTCCGTCGGGGAAGTCAAATCTTAAAGCTCCAAAATGATTGTCTTTGACTCCACGTCTCACATCCAGGTCACGCTGATGCAAGAGGTGGGTTCACATTATCTTGAGCAGCTCCGCCAATGTGGCTTTGCAGGGTATGACCTCCCTCCTGGCTGCTTTCACAGGCTGTCATTGAGTGTCTGCAGCTTTTCCAGGCACACGATGCAAGCTGTCAGTGGATCTACCATTCTGGGGTCTGGAGGACAGTGACCACCTTCTCACAGCTCCACTAGGCGGTACCTCTAGGGACTCTGGATAGGGATCCTACCCCGCATTTCCCTTCCACACTGCCATAGTAGAGATTCTCCATAAGGGCCCTGCCCCTGCAGCAAACTAATGCCTGGGCATCCAGATATTTCCAAACATCTTCTGAAACCTAGGCAGAGATTCTCTAACCTTAGTTCTTGACTTCTGTGAACTCACAGGCTCAACACCACATAGAAGCTGCCAAGGCTTGGGGCTTGCATCTCCTGAAGCCACAGCCCAAGGTCTATGTTGTCCCTTTTAGTTATTGCTGGAGCAGCTGGGACACAGGACACCAAGTCCCTAGGCTGCACACAGCACAGGGACCCTGGGTCCTGCCCATGAAACAATTTTTTCCTCCTAAACCTCCAGTCCTGTGAAGGGAGGAGCTGCCACAAAGGTCTCTGACATTCCCTGGATACATTTTCCCCATTGTCTTGGGGATTAACATTTAGCTTGTCGTTACTTATGCAAATTTCTGCAGCCAGCTTGAATTTCTCCTCAAAAAAATGGAATTTTGTTTTCTTTCACATTGTCAGGCTGCAAATTTTCCAAACTTTTATGCTCTGTTTCCCTCTTAAAACTGAATGCCTTGGCCAGGCATGGTGGCTCACATCTGTAATCCCAGCATTTTGGGAGGCCAAGGCAGGCAGATCATTTGAGGCCAGGAGTTCGAGACCAACCTGGCCAACATGTTGAAACCCCATCTCTACTAAAAATGCAAAAATTAGCTGGGTGTGGTGGCACACACCTATAATCCTAGCTACTCAGGAGGCTAAGGCAGAGAATCACTTTAATCTGGGAGGCAGAGGCTGCAGTGAGCCGAGATGGCACCACTGCACTCCACCTTGGGTGACAGAGCGAGACTCCATTCTCAAAAAAACTGGATGCCTTTAACAGCACCCAAGTCACCTCTTGAATGCATTGCTGCTTAGAAATTTCTTCCACCACATGCCCTAAATCATCTCTCTCAAGTTGAAAGTTCCACACATCTCTAGGGCAGCGGCAAAATGCCACCTGTCTCTTTGCTAAAACATAAGAGTCACCTTTGCTCCTGTTCCCAACAAGTTCTTCATCTCCATCTGAGACCACCTCAGCCTGGATTTCATTGTCCCATGTCATTGTCAGCATTTTGGTCCAAGCCATTCAACAAGTCTTTAGGAAGTTCCAAACTGTCCCACATTTCCATGCCTTCTTCTGAGCCCTCCAGACTGTTCCAACCTCTGCCTGTTACCCAGTTCCAAAGTTGCTTCCACATTTTCAACAGCGCCCCACTCTGCTGGTACCAGTTTACTGTATTAGTCTGTTTTCATGCTGCTGATGAAGACATACCAAGACTGGGCAATTTACAAAAGAAAGAGATTTGATGGACTTAGTGTTCCACATGGCTCGAGAGGCCTCACAATCGTGGTGAAAGGTGAAAGGCACATTTCACATGACAGCAGACAAGAAGAGTTTGTATAGGGAGATTCCTGTTTTTGAAACCATCAGATTGGCCAGGTGTGGTGGCTCACGCCTGTAATCCAAGCACTTTGGAGGCCAAGGTGGGCGGATCACCTGAGGTCGGGAGTTCATGACCAGCCTGACCAACATGCTGAAACCCTGTCTTAAAATAAATAAATAAATAAATAAATAAAACCATCAGATTTCTGGCCAGGCGTGGTGGCTCACGCCTGTAATCCCAGCACTTTGAGAGGCCAAGGCAGGCAGATCACAGAGTCAATAGATCAAGACTATCCTGGCCAACATGGTAAAACCCCATTTCTACTAAAAATACAAAAATTAGCTGGGTGTGGTGGCACGCGCCTGTAGTCCGAGCTACTCAGGAGACTGACACAGGAGAATCACTTGAACCAGGGAGGCAGAGGTTGCAATGAGCCCAGGTCACGCCACTGCACTCCGGCCTGACAAAGAGAGACTCCATCTCAAAACAAATGAATTACCAAATTGACTCAACTAAAGACCAATAATCATAAAATGAAGAAGTAGTTGAAGAATTATTCTAAGAAGAGGCATATGGCCCAGACAGGTATATAAGCGAGTTCTACCAACACTTCAGAGAGCAAGTAACTTTTATGACATACAAACTGTTAGGGAAAAAAGAATCCCAATGCATAAAAATATTAAAAGTTTGTCACGTTTAAGGTGTTGGATATCCCAGTTACCCTGATTTGATCTTTATATGCTATTATGAATGCATTAAATTATCACATGTACCCTGAAAATATGCAATCCTTTATCCATAAAAATAAAGATTTGTCAATAAGGCCACTAATGATTAAAGAAGCTTTTAAAAACAACTATCATACAGTGTAATTTTTAATTGTTTTATTTTCAGGTTCACCAGGCTGGTTTGACCTGCGATTATTCAGAACTTCCTCACCATATCAGCACAGAACAAGAAATAGAGTATCTTATTCAATCTGTACATTACATACTGAAAAATTTACCAAAGCCTACTCTTGTGACAATTGCAAGGTAAGTGTGTTAGGCTGAATAATGGCAAACCAGAGATGCCCACATCCTAATCTCTGGAACCTGTGAATATGTTGCATTATATTTATGTGCATAAAAGGGACTTTGCAGCATGATTAACTCAAAGATTTTGAGATGAGATTATCCTGGATTCAGCAAGTGGGCCCAATGTAATAACAAGGATCCTTAGAAAGAAAGGCAGGAGGGTCAGAATCAGAGCATGATTCAAAAATTCTACACTGCCGGGTTTGAAGATGGAGGATGGGGCCACAAGCTAAGGAACACAGGCAGCCTCTAGAAGCTAGAAAAGGCCAGGAGACAGATTATCCCTGGGATCTTACGAAAAGAATGCAGCCCTGTCAGCACTTTTATTTTAGGACTTCCAACCTCCAAAACTATGTGATAATAAATCAGTGTTGCTTTAAGCAACTAAGTTTGTGGTAATTTTTTATAGCAGTAGTAGGAAACTAATACAATCTCTGTAGGTAAATCTAATGATTTCTAATATAATAATACTAATTTTTTTTTTACCTACTCAGCTCAAAATTTAGATGTTGTATTTTCTCTTTGCTATCAGTGATGGTACACAAACAATGTAGTTATTGTTATCTTGTCTTTAAAGTTGGTAATGGTCAGATGAACACAAGAATTTTCAGATGAACACAAGAATTCTCATTTCTGTGTCCTACCAATTAATATTTAGCTGCTGCCATGTTTTAAATTAGAACATAATTGCTGAATAATTATAACAATTTAATAATGCCTTCCTATGTTAATTTCCGGGCTGTATAAGTTTCTAAAATAAGTACTTTAAACACTCAGGCTAATGATATGTAATTCATGACAAACATTTTGTAACATCCTTTTTTTTTTTTTTTTTTTTTTTTTTAAGAAAGGGTTCACCATGATGGCCAGGCTGGTCTTGAACTCCTGACCTCAGGTGATCCACCCCCTTCGTCCTCCCAAAGTGCTAGGATTACAGGCGTGAGCCACCGCGCCCGGCCAACATCCTTTTTTTTTTTTTTTCTTTGAGACGGAGTTTCCCAGGCTGGAGTGCAGTGGCGTGATCTCAGCTCACTGCAACCTCTTCCTCCCAAGTTCAAGCAATTCTCCTGCCTCAGCCTCGTGAGTAGCTGGGACTACAGGCACCTGCCACCACACCCGGCTAATTTTTTATTTTTAGTAGAGCCAGGGTTTTATCATGTTGGCCAGGCTAGTCTCGAACTCCTGATTTTAGGTGATCCACCTGCCCCAGCCCCCCAGAGTGCTGGGATTACAGGCGTGAGCCACTGCGCCTGGCCTTGTAACATCCTTTTATCATTCTAAAACCTCATATTATGTAACCTACATATATATGATTTAAATATTTAGATAATATTCATATTACCTATAATGTACACATAGAAAATATACATTATAGGTAATATAACCTATTATAAACATAATACCTATACATATAGGAGGAATTAACATAATTGATAATAAAATATATTAAAATGCCACACTAGACTCACATCTTTAAGAGATGCAGTTAAAAAGGTACTGTAGCAGTTACACTGGAAATGTAGCAGTTACAAATGCAGGCAGATACCATGTGTTGACCAGATGCCACAAGCAGCACTGCCATAATGACAAGATTTTTTTTTAGTCATTGAACTGCCTCTTCCTAAGGGTCTGCAGTTAAAGTCCAATCTTTCCCCAATTTACAGAGTAGTTGCTATTTAATGCATTTTTTAAAATACTTTTATATATAAAAGAATGTTCAGTTCTAGGCTGCATTAGTTTGTTTTCACACTGCTGATAAAGACATACCCAAGACTGGACAATTTACAAAAGAAAGAGATTTAATTGGACTCACAGTTCCACGTACCTGGGGAGGCCTCACAATCATGGTGGAAGGCAAGGAGGAGCAAGTCCCATCTTAAGTGGATGGCAGCATGCAAAGACAGAATGAGAACCAAGCAAAAAGGGTTTCTCCTTATAGAACCCTCAGATTTCATGAGACTTACTCACTACCACGAGAATAGTATGGGTGAAACTGCTGCCATGATTCAGTTATCTCCCACCAGCTCCCTCTCACAGCAATGGGAATTATGGGAGATACAATTCAAGATGAGATTTGGGTGGGGACACAGCCAAACTGTATCACAGGCTCAAAAAATTAAAAATTGCCTTTTCACTTACATGAGTACTCAGTAGACTTTGAAAATATTCAAGATAGCACAGCTGTTCATATCACAGGATGATCCTGCCTGTTGCAAGCCTTCTAGCAGCCCAGCCCTCTTGTCCCAGTCCCCTAAATGTCAATAGGATTCCTCTAGTTATTGTGTCAATCAAAAATGTACTAAGAGATTTTCAAAACACCCTTATGGGAGTAGCTCCCATCAAGAACCACTCGAATAGTATTTAAAGAAGTCAAAAATTGACAAGGTGCAGTGGCCTCATGCCTGTAATCCTGGCATTTTGGGAGTTAGAGGCAGGTGGATCGCTTGAGCTCAGGAGTTTGAGACCAGCCTGGGCAACAAGGCAAAATGCTGTCTCTACAAAAAACACAAAAAATTAGCTGGGCATGATGGCATTTGCCTGTAGTCCCAGCTACTTGTGGAGCTGAACTGCAGTGAGCCAAGATCACATGACTGCGCTCCAGCCTGAGCGACAAAATGAGACCCTGCCTCAAAAAAAAAGGTCAAAAATATTTTCAAAAGCATTGCAGTACCCATTATTTGTTAAGACTTGTAAATTAAGTTTTTACATATGACACTTTAGGTCTTGCTGAGCTTAGTGGCTTACATCTATAACCCTAGCACTTTGGGAGCCCAAGGTGTGTGGATTGCTTGAGCCCAGGTATTCAAGACCAGCCTCAGCAACATAGTGAGACCACACACACACACACACACACACACACACACACACACACACACACACACAAAGGATTAGCTGGGCATGGTGGCATGTACCTGTAGTCCCAGCTACTCAGGAGGCTGAGATGGGAGGATCACTTGAGCCCAGGAGGTTGAGGCTGCAGTCAGCCATGATCATGCCACTGAACAACAAAGGAAGATCTTGTCTCAAAAAATAAAGTAGGCCTTTGTCCATATGTGTATGTTAGTATTTAATAAAGTTTCTCAGTGCCTGTAATCCCAGCACTTTGGGAGGCTGAGGGTGTATCACCTGAGTTCAGGAGTTCAAGACCACCCTGGCCAACATGGTAAAACCCAGTCTCTACTAAAAATACAAAATTAGCCTGGCATGGTGGCAGGCACCTGTAATCCCAGCTACTCGGGAGGCTAAGGCAGAAGAATCACTTGAACCTAGGAGGCGGAGGTTGCAGTAAGCCAAGATTGCACCACTGCACTCCAGCCTGGGTGACAGAGCAAGACTCTATCTCAAAAATAATAAATAAATAAAAATTAAGTTTTTTTATATTCTTGATTGTGTCTTACATTTTCACATTAAGCCACAAAAATAACCTGTCACCAGAGCATGGAATGAGTTTATCAGTGGTCTTACAGATTAGCTCTTTAGGTTAAAATACTTCTTGTACTAAGGATTAGGCTAGATAACTAATTCCAGTTCCTTCTATAAAGATTTCTGTGCTGCTCTTCTCATTCTGTCCTCTAAAAGGCTTTATTCACCCTTATCCAGAACCAGGAGACACTGGTTAATCCAGTCGTAACTGGCAGCAGCATTGTAACTGCCCAGTGCAACTCAGGTTGTAGCTGGGGAGTTCTGGAAAGACTCCCAAAATACAGATCTCTGCCCCAACTCACTTGGCTCATTTCTGCTTCCTACTGCCTAGGAAACTAAATCCAACACCAGCACATCATCACATTTCATTTTGGACCAAGCCATCAATCCTTTATACTTCTGTAGTTAACAAATCATTTTTAGAAACAGAATCCTTTTATCAGTTGGAAAACCTCAACCCTCATCATTTCTAGCCCTAGCATACACACAATAAAACATGTCCAATCACTAAGATAGTAAGCCCCTGTATTCCCAAGCATCATCTCGCTTTCAGGCAAACAGTGGTCTAGCAATCAAGCACTAAGGCTCACGCCACGTGTCACCTTGCACAAGTTAATCTCTGTGTTTCAGATTTCCTTAAAGGGATAGTAATTGTGCCTATTTCATAGAGGTGCTGTGAAAATTAAAGAATTCATTTAAAGTGCCTCACATAGGGTAAACATTTACAGCTTTCAACTGATATTAATCCAAAATCCAGCACACCTTAATTTCTGTTTTACATTGAAACCAACACATGCAGCTTTTCCTCAGAATATGATTTTATCCTGTGTGTATATTTTTTCTTTCTCTTCTTGGTTCTAGGTCAAGTCTGGATGAGTACTGTCCTTCTGACCAAGTTGACATCATTCAAGAAAAGGTCCTCAGTATGCTACGTGCCCTCTATGGAAACCTAGACATCCAAGTGTATGCAGCAGAGTCTTCTCCCCCTTGAAACAAACAAAACGTTAGTCTCCTGTTGTATCTTGGTTTAGCAACAGGCCTTTAATTATTTGTAAATGAGTCTTCCAGAGAACACTGTTTTTGTGTTAACTTTCAATTGAAATCTTTCAGATATTTTGAATCTCTAAACAACTATTGTCAGTTGTGGAATGATGATAGTTTTTTTGGCATCAAGTCTAATAACCTCAACTGATAGAACTCTTGCTTATCTGCCTTCCTTAAGTATTTTTGAGGTGTTTTTTTCTTTTCACTTTTCACCTAGGTCTATTGGACTATATGAGATTCATTCATACTTCATTTTTTCATTCATCCAGTATCTACTGAGCACTTACATGTACCAGACATTACGTGCTGGGTATATATATGGTAATGAACAGACTAGACAAGTCCCCTGCCCTTTTAGGGGAAACAGATGAGAAATAAATTATGGATTATGAGAAATGTTATGAAGGAAAGGACAACTACAGACATGTCTCAGTACTCAGGGCACCCTGGCCTTATGGGAAAGTGACATTCTCTTTTTTTCTCTCTTCTCTAATTTTATGAAAATAGAGATGGAGTTTCACATGTTACCCAGACTGGTCTCGAACTCCTAAGCACAAGCAATCCACCTACCTTGGCCTCCCAAAGTGCTGGGATTACAGGTGTGAGCCACTGCCCCAGCCAGAAACTAACATTCTCAAAAGCTACTACTACCAAAACCCACAAACTTGCCAGTCAGTGAAATTATCACAGGAAGGCCACCTTTCCAAGGAATTTGGCATTGTGGCCCTGCTCTTGCCAAATGCTCTCCAGCATTGTTGGTATCAAGGTGGTCTGGTTGAGTAGACTTGACCAAACAAAAATTAACTGGTTTTTTTTGGTTTTTTGGTTTTTTGCTGATAAAAAAAGCCCTTCAGGGTTTTTGTGCCTCCAGGCAGTCGTTGTAGGTATCAATAATACAGTCCCTAAGTGCCACTTTATTGGCAAGTCTGGGTTGATACTTTTTTCAGATAAACCAGCTTTTTATGTAAATAGTAAGGGGAAAAATTAAATCTTTAATTCTGACCTGCCATAAATACCCAAAGACATAAACTGTCTTCCACCAACCCTCGTGACTAAGACAGCCTTCCTGAGTCACTCTTAATCACGAAACTTCATTTTCTCAATTTGCCAGTCTTCTGACCTTTAGTATCTCTTTAGTTCAGTAATCTTTGTTACCTAACTGCTTGATTTATTTTCCTTTAAAAGGTGAAATGACATTTAAAGAAAAACACCCATCATTCATCAATCCCAACACAGCAGTTCTTTTCACTCTTGCATGTAACTTTCAGGCCTTATCCGCATGTGTTCCTATAGAGTTGCATGTAGCTGAAATTATACTGTGTTGCCTAACTTTGTGCTAATACCCAAGGACACACTTTATCATTGCCTCTCAGTGGATGGCACCTAACCCCGTTTTTCCAAGGATTCTATTTTCCAGTGAATTTTTGTCACCGAGTTCATTTCCCAAGTCTGATAGCATGAATGCTTATTTGTGCTATGAAAAGCAGACCAGCCTGACTCAGCTTTCCATTTTGATAGAATAGTATGTGCCAAAAAGGTTTATTTTCTTGGTAAAATCAGAATTATAGAATTGTGCTATTTATTTTTGAATTTTTTTAATTTTTGGTGAGTGCTTACAGACGTTACTTTTATGATTCCTTTGCATGCTAAGGAAGTTAAAGGGTATGTTTTGAACTGTTGCACTAACTGTGTGTGATCTCAGTATGTTGATGGCTTTGATTTTGTGAGTGGTTTACTAGTCATTTATTGATTCCCATGAACTCTGATAAGATTCATTGTGATTTTAACTCAGGTTGAATAAAAGAGCATCAGTTTCTTTTATAGGAATGTTTGTTTAATTCTCATGTTTTGTGATCATCTCTTTGAGAACAAAATTCAGTCCCTAATTGTTGAATCAACTTAGTAAATTATGTCTTGCACATTCCAAATAGGATGATACTTTAAGATGTATTTCATTTGTGTTAAGTACCAGTGAGGGGATACCATGGTATAGTGTTTTGAATTGTATACTAATATCATTAAAGCATGGGATTTTAGTGGCTTTTTATAAAATGTGACTTAAATGTAGGCATAGACTTAAACTTAATAAGTTGTGTATTTCCTAGTATCTAGGGGAAAAAAATTTAAGTCCAACCTTTCATAATAATCTTTTGACTGTCAATTTTATATATCTTTAGAAATATTTCCTATAGGCATGGGTCTTTATGTGTTCTAGCTTCTCAAGGAGCTCTTAGTTAATGTCCTTCACGCTTTTTTTTTTTTTGAGGTAGGCTATTGCTCTGTTGCTGAAGCAAGAATGTAGTAGTATGATGCTGGCTCACTGCAGCCTCGACCTCCTGGGCTCAAGCGATCCTCCCACCTCAGCCTCCCGAGTAGCTGGAACTGCAGGTGCATGACATCATGCTAGGCTTTTTATTATTATTATTATTTCGTAGACATGAAGTGTCACTTTGTTGCCCAGGCTGGTCTCGAACTCCTGGGCTCAAGCGATCCTCCTGCCTCAGCCTCCCAAAGTGCTGGGATAGCAGGCGTGAGCCACCATGCCTGGCCTCTTTCACTCTTTATGATAATCTCTCCTAGTCTTGACTTTGTTTTCACAGCAGTGGCCCTGGATTGCTGGCAGTAAATTCATCATACTGCCAGTAGTTCATAGTAAGTGGTGTGTTTTTCAGTACAAGATTCTCTCATTCACCATACATCTCAAGAGAAAGCACTTTAGTGAAACTTCAGGAGTTTTTGTTGGACATCTTTCAGAAATGCTTGACATACAGTCTTGCATTCCCAAAGTATATGGATACTTTGATGAGGGGATCAGCATTTTTTATTGTAAAGTGTTTTTTTTTTTTTTTTAGACAGAATCTTGCTCTGTCGCCAGGCTGTAGTGCAGTGGTGCGATCTCAGCTTACTGCAACCTCTGCCTCCTGGGTTCAAGAAATTCTTCTGCCTCAGCCTCCTAAGTAGCTGGGACTACAGGCGCACGCCACCACACCCAGCTAATTTTTTTTTTTTTTTGAGACGGAGTCTCACTCTGTCACCAGGCTAGAGTGCAGTGGCACACTCTAAGCTCACCGCAACCTCCACCTCCTGAGTTCAAATGATTCTCCTGCCTCAGCCTCCCAAGTAGCTGGGATTACAGGCATGCGCCACCACATCCAGCTAATTTTTGTATTTTTAATAGAGATAGGGTTTCACCATGTTGGCCAGGATGGGTCTCTATCTCCTGACCTGTGTTCCATCTGTCTCAGCCTCCCAAAGTGCTGGGATTACAGGCATGAGCCACTGCACCCGGCCTATTATAAATATTTAAGGTGTACAGCATGATATTTTCATATACATAGTAAATGGTTACTATAGTCAAGTAAATCAACATAAGCACTTCTTACATAGTCGCCCTTTGTGTGTGTGTGTGACAAGAGCACCTAAAATCTCTTTTAGTAAAAATCCTGAATCAAGTGCAGCCTTACTCACCGTAGTCTTCGTGCGCACATTAGATCTTAGGCTCACTCATCCTGTGGATCAGCCACTTTGCATCCTTTGACCTACACCTTCCCATTTCTTCCCTCTCCTCGCTGCCCGTTGGAACCAGTTTTATTCTCTATCTATCTATCTCTGTATATTTGACTCTTTTTTTAGGCTCCACATGAAAGTGAGGGTTGGCTTTATTCATACTCATCCTACTCTGCTGTGTCACCTTCAGTTGTAGCACTTTTATTGCAGTTGCAGTGCTTGTGTCTGCACTCATTGGTCTTGGACTGCCTCTTGCTTTTGCATTTTTAGCTGCATCCTGGATTCCAGATATCAGCACCATCCTTTCCCTTTATTCTCATTTGCAATCACAAATGAAGTTATTTCCCACGAACCTTGGTTCTTAGAACAGAGTTCTCTGAACAGTGAGCATTCTGGTCACTCACTAGGAGCGTCTAAGCGTTGCAAATTAGTAAATTGGCATTCTATACATTAATGTCTTGTGAGTTGAGTCCTGTAATTCAGAAACAGGAGCTCTGTTACAGAAACTAAGACAAGGCTGAGACGGCACATTTGTACTTCCTTTGAGGACCTTCACTGACTAGTCAGCCAACCTCCAACTACAGCGTCTCTACCATTTTGCTAACTTCAAAACGCTCCTTGACAGCAAGCAGATCTCTGAAGCCTGTCAGTCAGCCAGCAGCACTATTCGGAAGCCCTTGCACCCCATTTGAGGTGAATCATGCCAAGATTGAGCTGAGTGAGAAGTTCCATGACTAAATGCAGAAGATGGTGGTAAGAATGTGGGTTCCAGGGGCCAACTGCCTGGCTCCAGTGTCCCCTTCTCCATGTTCGAGCTCAGTAACCTCTCTCAGCCTCAGCTCCCCTTTTACAAAAAGAGAACTTAACTCATCAGGACATTGTGAAGAAAAATACATACAAAGTCCTTAGCACTGGAATCACTGGCTATTCTTTCCAAACTCAGTCCAAATGAGAATATCCTTTGGTGGCTGCCCCAGTCTCAGCTGCTCTTCCCATGACTCTCCAAATACTGATTATTTTCAACACCCATCCATATTCCTGTAAATAACAGAATTTCAAGGTTAGAGGTCTATTCAAAAAAGGTAGACCCTTGGCCAGGTGCAGGGGCTCACGCCTGTAGTCCCAGCACTTTGGGAGGCCAAGGTGGGCGGATCACAAGGTCAAGAGATCAAGACCAGCCTGGCCAACATGGTGAAACCCCGTCTCTACTAAAAATACAAAAAAATTAGGTAGGCGTGGTGGCAGACACCTGTAGTCCCAGCTACTCAAGAGGCTGAGGCAGAAGAATCGCTTGAAGCTGGGAGGCAGAGGTTGCAGTAAGCTGAGATTGAGCCACTGCACTCCTCCAGCCTGGCAATAGAGTGAGAATGCAACAAAAAAAAAAAAAAAAAAAAAAAAAAAGAGATAGGTTCTTGCCCGTAAGGAAAGAAGAGAGAACTTTAGGCAGAGTTACTGATAATTTAAAACTTTTGTCTTTCAGTTGATAAACGTTATTATCTGCCCTATATTATACATCCATTTATTCACAATTTTAAATCTTATACTCTTGTGCAATTACAGAGGGTCAGAGAAGTCAAAGCTTGCCCCAGCTGCTTCTTTGTACTTTCCCTTCTGCATGCTTGTAGATAAAACTCAGATTTGCGATGCTAAATTTTTGATGTAGACAGTGTTTGGAAGTTCCTGCTCCTGGACTTACGAATCACCTTCGTAGAATCTAGGGTTATCCTCGCCATTTTTGGTATAGCTGATTTATAGGCAACTTGAAACAACAACAACAAATCCCTCCTAAATCGGCCGAAGCATGACAGGGAGGTGGGGTAAAATGGGCACCTGCAGCCAGTCCACCAGTAATTCCCAAACCACTCCCAAGCATTTCCTTCTCCTGGGCTGCCTGACTAAAGATCAGCCTCAGCTTGTTGAGGGGTAAGGAGAATGGGATTGTTAGAGAAAGGGGGGATGCCTTGGTCAGCTTGGCCTAATAAGGTCACAGCCCATCAGTTGACCCTGATGACCCAACGAGGGAGGCTGAAGTCAGGGTTAGCACTAGGCTCGAAGGCCAGCTTTGTGGGCAGAAACTACTCAGAACCGCACAGCCACACCGTCTGCCCTCTGCAGCATTGCCCCATCGGGAGCAGGTGCAATGAGGGGCAGCATCATCACAAAGTGACATCTGAAGTATATCAGTGGCTTTGGAATCAGTCTAAGTCCGAGTACTTCCTCTGCCAGTCACAAGTTGTGTAAAGTTGGGCAACTTAAAGTGTCAAGAGTCCCTTGATTTAGGCATGACTCAAGGCCCAGCTTGTGTTCCTAGAGGACTCCTGTGCTGTCAGTACACTTCAGTGAGCTCTTACATCTGCCCCCCTATCTGTCCATGAGCTCCTCGAGTGCATCCTGATACAGCTTTGTTGCTCCAGTCTCTGGCATAGTCTCTGTCACATCATAGGGCCTCTAAGCATACGTAATGAATTAATACTGAAAATTCTGATGGTCACTGGAGGCTCAGTGGTGATAAACCTTATTATCTGCCCTATATTATACATCCTATTATGAACACGCTATCTTTGAGAGCAGATTAAACAAATGTATTAATGCAAGGATCAACATTTACCAAGGATTAAGTGTAGTAAAATCATGAATCCGGAACAGCTAAACGATTGTACTTGTAATCTAAGGATGGTGTCCATAGAACAACTGTGTTACAAACAAAAGAAGGCCAGGGCGAATTGTATCATTTTCCCAGCAGTTGTGTGATCTGTTTTGTGTGGTTATGGGTAAGACCTGATAAGAACCATGTTCCAGCCAGGTGTGGTGGCTCATGAGTGTAATCCCAGCACTTTGGGAGGCTGAGGCAGGATTACCTGAGGTCAGAAGTTTGAGACCAGCCTGGCCAACATGATGAAACCCCGTCTCTACCAAAAATACAAAGATTAGTTGGGTGTGGTGGCAGGCACCTGTAATCCCAGCTACTTGGGAGGCTGAGGCAGGAGAATCACTTGAACCCAGGAGGCAGAGGTTGCAGTGAGCTGAAATCATGCCAGTGCCATTGCCCTCCAGCCTGGGTGGCAAGAACAAGACTCCATCTAAAAAAAAAAAAAAGAACCATGTTCCACAATGTATGTGTAAGCATGACCTAAAATTACATATAGTTTAAATTTCTGCCTAACATTCAAAATCTAAAATCTAACATTTGATATATCCAAAAACTGGGTGGGGAGGGATAACATGGGGAGAAATGCCAGATACAGTATTCACCTAAAGTTAAATAAATAAATTTTTTTTAAAAATCATAATGGCAAACATTGTAATCTGCAGATCAAATATGATAACTAGTAAAAGTTCAATAAAGTTACATGATAGGAAATTTTTAAAGAACCATGTATGAACTTTTGATCCCTAAAAATATATTGTTTTGCCATTAAAGGAGTAACAATTTCACTTCTGATACTTACTTCCACTTTGAGGTACCTTCTGTTACAGTCCTGCCTTGCTCTACCGTTTTCTTCCTTCCTTCCTGAGGAAAAATGGAAGAAGAGAATTGCAAGGTGCCCTCTTACAGAAATGTATGTTCTGTTTTGCCTTTCCATGCCTTAAGTTTGTTAGGGCAGGCCCCACGGTGTTGTCCCACGGTGCCGGTGGATGACAAAGTCTGTCTTGGTGCAGTATTGGGAAGCCAGTTATTGCAACAAACATAAGCCATATTGTCTAATATCAGTTGTGGTTTTTTTGTTTGTTTTGTTTTTTTAATGGTGAAAAAATATACATATATTTGGAATTAGCCAGCTGGACTCAGTTTAGATGATCCTAATTTTGCTGGCAACATCCAAAGGATCGTGATCAGGAGCCTGTCGAACATGTGCCTTCTTCTCTCCATCAGGCCGAATCAGGCTGTTGACCTTGGCCACATCCATGTCGTAGAGCTGCTTCACGGCCTGTGTGATCTGGTGCTTGTTGGCTTTAGCATCCACAGTGAACACAGGTGTGTTGCTGTCTTCTGTCTTCTTCACGGCAGACTCAGTGGTCAGTGGAAACTTGATGACAGCATAGTGGTCAAGCTTGTTTCTCCTGGGGGCGCTCTTCTGAGATATTTGGGCTGCCTCTGGAGTCACTGTGTCTTGGGCTGCCGGAAGGTGGGTGATGGAAGTGACATGTGGATCTTCTTTTTTTTGTGGCTGTGGACACCTTTCAACACTGCCTTCTTGGTCTTTAAAGCCTTTGCTTTGGCTTCAGCTTTAGGAGGGGCAGGCGCTTCCTTTGCTTTTGGCACTGTCTTGTGAAAAGCAATATCAGTTTTATTGGGAATAGTGATACATCCATCTGCCTGAAGGCCTGGACCTATTTCTGAGTTATTAGAAACAGCGGAGAATGGTGATGTTTCTTGTGCTTCCTCAAACCCCAGCACAGCAGTGCTTGCTCGTTAAATAATACGGGCAGTGTATAAAATAGCAGCTCTTTGGAATTCTAATCAAAAGGGAGGGCAATTCTGACCATTGTGAATTAACGCAGAACAACATGCCTTCTCTGAAGGCAGTCTGTTTTTCTGCTATACAGTGTAAACATTTTTAAACTTAAGATTTATTTTGCTTTTAGATGTTTTTCTTGCATGTCCGACTGGTCATTTTGTTTTCATTTGACATCACGCTAAAACAGGTAACACAGCATTTCTGTAGGCTTCCTGTATAAGAAACAGCCAGTTATAAAATATTATAGAAAAAAACCTTATTTATGATACCATAACTTCAAAAAAAACTGAGTAAACAAAATAAAAAATAATTACCACTTATGCAAATAAAACTTGATACTACTGAAGAATATAAATGAAGACATGACCATCTATGAAGAGATATTATGTGCTTATATAAGACGATTCAATGTTATTATAAAGGTGTCACTGCTTCTTATATCAAATTTTAATGTTTATAATTTCCATAAACATACCAAAGGAGGTTTTATCTTAGCTAGTGAAGCTGATTCTAACATTCCTATGGAAAAATGATCATGCAAGGAGAACGCCAAAAAATTGTGAAAAATTAATGAACTTATTAACTCCTACTAGGTACTAAAATGCATTATGAAACTAGGTAATTTAAAACAGTATAGTGTGGGATATGATGAATGAAACAGAATAAGGTCCAGAAATAGACCTATATTAAAGTAAGGACATCTGATTTAGTAAAAAAGTAATTCATGTCTCATATAAAATACAAGTTTATTTCTCATTTTCATAAAGTCCAGAATGTGTCTCTGCTCAGCAGCTTTCCTCTTCACGAGGATTCTGACTCCAGCTCTTCATATCTTTGGTTTTGCCATCCTTAACACTGGCTTTCAAGGTTTTCTTAGAGAGTATCTCCAGTCCACCTAGCAAGAAGGCAAAGAGGTTGGGGCATCTTTTGGGAGGCTCTTATGTGCCAGGCCCATCAGTTCCTAGCTGCAGGAAACCTGGGAGATGTATCCTTTCTTCTATCTGGACAGAGAAGAAAGAGCAGGCTTGGAGAACACCTAGCTTTCCCTCCCACAAGTCCCAAGTACATGCTGGAATTTGGTATACAATCTGGGTGGCATTTTATATCAGTGGTGAAAGATGAGTTCCATAGTTGCATTTCCAATTTCCTCCTTACAACAAAATTAATTACAATTGAATCAAATTGTAATAAAGTGAAAAAGAAAAGAAGGAAACTATTCTTAGATCACAGGAGAAAAGGAAAGATTATTAATAAATAAGCATGCTTGGTTTTTTGTTTGAGACAAGGTTTCACTCTGTCACCCAGGCTGCAGTGGTGTCATGATCACAGCTCACTGCTCCCAGGCTCAAGCAATCAATGCACCTCAGCCTCCCAAGTAGCTATGATCACAGGTGGGTGCCACCACACCCAGCTAACTTTTTTTTGGGGGGGTAGAGATGGGGTCTCACTATGTTGCCCAAGCTGGTCTCAAACTCCTGGGCTCAAGTGAATCTCCCACTGTAGCCTCCTAAAATGCTGGGATTACAGGCATGAACCACCACACCCAGCCAGCATGCTTTTTTTTTTTTTAAGATTCAAAGGAATATGGGGTTCAAGGTTGTGTAGCATGGCCATTCCAGGTTTCACAGTGCTACCACTTCCCTTTCTAGGCCCTGATGTTAACGTAAGACATCTACTCTGGCTGCGAATTTGGTATCTGCTGTAGCGCTGTCATTTTCATGATTATATTCTGAGTCTAATATGCAGCGTAGTCTGCCCTCCTGCAGCAAGAGATGAGGGTCTAATTAAGGTTGATCATGAAAGCTTTTTGGCTTTCATAGCCTGCCCTGAGTTGATAGTTGGCTTACCTGCTGTGCTATTCTCTTCAAGGACTCCATGAAAGTTCACAAAAGTCAGCCACCTCCACAATCCTTCCCTAGCTGAGTGCTTTCCCTTCTGTCTGATCCTAAACAATCATTGGTGAAATTCTTAGTAAACGTGCTAAGTTCCGGGCATGGTGGCTCACGCCTGTAATCCCAGCACTTTGAGAGGCAGGGGCAGGCAGATCACCTGAGTTCAAGAGTTCAAGACCAGTCTGACCAACATGGTGAAACCCCATCTCTACTAAAAATACAAAAAATTAGCTGGGCATGGTGGTCGGCGCCTGTAATCCCATCTACTCAGGAGGCCAAGGCTGGAGAAACACTTGAACCCAGGAGGCAGAGGTTGCAGTGAGCCGAGATCGTGCCATTGTACGCCAGCCTGGGCAACAGAGTGACACTTCATCTCACAAAAAAAAAAAAGGTGCTAAGCCATGGGCTATCACTTCCCTGACTTAGAGCAGCAGTGAGGTTCTTGTTGTTCCTGACCGGGGCATGAACAAATTCTCAAATCCCATTCTGAGGATCTCCTTTCTAGGACCAGCTCTAGTACCATCGTCTTAGTTTAGGTGCCCCCAAAAGCAGACATTGAGACAAGGATCTGTGTGAATATGGTTTATTTGAGAGATGATAGCAAGAAGTGAGGGAGTGGGGAAAATGAGACAGGGAAGGTAGCAAAGTAATTAAAGGATGTGCAAATGAGATTACTGCTCTAGTCAACAAGAGCTCAAATTTCACTAGGGTCCCCAGAAGAACTGGCAGGAAGATGCCTCAGAATTGCCTGCTGGGAGATGGGGATGTTTGGACAATTATCCATTGGTCCCCATTCCTCTTTGGTTGAGGGTTGCCTTTGAGAGGCTGATAGGCTGTTAATTCCCAGCCAAGAATTAATATGGGCTGAGCAACTTCCTGTGACATCTCAAAATGACTCATAAAAAGAAGCCGAAAGATATAGACACTTACGTTGGATGCTGTCAGGATGGGCAGGAACCATCCTCTGCAGGTAAACTTAGAGGGGAGGTGGAAATACTGGATGGGACATCCACAGCGTCTGCTATAGCAAGAATTGAGATGCAATTTTTGTATTCCTTTTGGGCAATGTTAAACCAAGTGTGTTCCTGAAGGTGTGGGAAAACAAGCATGCTGATAGATTATTGTTAAAAATACACATTGGTATGATCTCTAGAGGGTACCTTGGTGGTAGCTATTAACATTGAAGTGTATTGCATACACTTCAGGTTTTAGGAATTTCACTTCCAGGAATTTATCCTGCAGATACTTGAGCAAAGACTGATACCACCTTTGCAAAGATTCTGACAATGAGAGAAATCTGACATGGCTGGCTCCATCTTGCTTCTAGTCTCACAGGCTGGCTGTTTTTGCTCATTCTTGAGTGTAGGCCAGGTTAACCATGAGAGGAATTTAGTTTACAGTTTAACTTGGAAGCAAGGATGATAATAGCCTCTCCCTAAAACTAACCATCTCCTTGCTCAGGGAACAAAAACTAATGAAAGGCCATGAGATTAGCATTGTGGGAGGGGCCTGAATTCTGCTAAAATGTAGGCATAGTTTCTGTAATCCCTTACTGCTCAGGAGTCATGTGGCCAGAGGTCACAAGGTTTGTGACTTCCTCGATTACTCTTATAGATAACATCACTATTGTAGAAACAAGACTAGTCTTTGTTTTTTTGTTTGTTTGTTTGTTTTTTGGAGTCACAGCGAGCTCTGTCACCCAGGTTGAAGTGCAGTGGCATGATCTTAGCTCACTGCAGCCTCTGCCTCCCAGGTTCAAGTGATTCTCCTGCCTGAGCCTCCTGAGTAGCTGGGATTACTACTACTGTGCCTGCCACCACACCCAGCTAATTTTTGTATTTTTAGTAGAGATGCAGTTTCATCATGTTGGCCAGGCTGGTCTTGAACTCCTGACCTCAGGTGATCCACCTGACACGGCTTCCCAAAGTGCTGGAATTACAGGCATGAGCCACCACGCCCAGCCCCAAGATGGATATTTTGAGATGTTTTTCAGACTTTTGCATTCTGGCAACTGACTGACCCCACCCAGATTCATGACCCATGACTCAACCAGTCCTGTGGCCACACACACAGAGGAAGACTCAGCACAAAAGGACCATTTTCCACACCCCTATGATTGTAACCCCAACCAATCAGCAGCATCTATTCCCTAGTTCCCTGCCTATCAAACTATCCCTGAAAAACCCTAATCTTCAAGCCTTTGTAAAGACTGACTTGAGTGATAACTCCAGTTCTTCTGCTTGGCTTCATTAGTCTGTTACGAAAAAATACCCAAGACTGGGTAGTTAAAGAAAAGAGGTTTACTTCACTCACAGTTCCGCATGACTAGGAAGGCCTCAGGAAACTTACAATCATGGTGGAAGGCACAGGGGAAGAAAGGCACCTTTTTCAATGGGCAGCAGGAAGAAGTACCAAGTAAAGGGGCAAAAGCCCCTTATAAAACCATCAGGTCTTGCTAGAATTGACTATCACAAGAACAGCATGGAAGTAACAGCCCCCATGATTTAATGACCTTCCACTGGTCCCATCCACAACATGTGTGGATGATGGAAACCACAATTCAAGATGAGATTTTGGTGGGGACACAGCCAAACCATGTCATCGGTCCCTGGCCCCTCCCAAATCTCATATACTCACATTTCAAGACACAATTGTGTGGCTGGGCACTGTGGCTCACATCTGTAATCCCAGCACTTTGGGAGGCCAAGGCAGGTGGATCACCTGAGGTCAGCAGTTCAAGACCAGCCTGGCCAACATGGTGAAACCCCGCTCCTACTAAAAATACAAAAATCAGCTGGGTGTGGTGGCACATGCCTGTAAGCCCAGCTCCTCGGGAGGTTGATGCAGGAGACCACTTGAACCTGGGAGGCAGAGGTTGCAGGGAGCTGAGATTGCACCACTGCACTCCAGCCTGGGTGACAGAGTGGGGCTCTGTCTCAAAAAAAAAATAAACACAATTATGCCTTTCCAACAGTCCCCCAAAGTCTTAGCTGATTCCAGCATTAACCCAAAACTCCATATTCGAAGTCTCATCTGAGACAAGGCAAGTCCCTTCCACCTATGAGCCTGTAAAACTGAAAACAAGTGAATTACTTCCTACATACAATGGAGGTACAGGCATTGGGTAAATATACCCATTCCAAATGGGAGAAATTGGCAAAAACAAAGGGGCTACAGGCCCCATGCAAGTCTGAACTCCAATAAGGCAGTAATTACATCTTAAAGCTCTGATATAATCTCCTTTGACTCCATATCTCCTATCCTAGTCATGGCTGACACAAGAAGTGGGCTCCCATGGCCTTGGGCAGCTCTGCCCCTGTGGCTTTGCAGGGTACAGCCCCACTCCTGGCAGCTTTCATCAGCTGGCATTGATTGTCTGTGGCTTTTCCAGGCGTTCAGTGCAAGCTTTGGGTGGATCTACCATTCTGGGGTCTGGAGGACAGTGGGCCTCTTCTCATGGCTCCACTAGACAGTGCCCCAATGGGGACTCTGTGTGGGGGACCCAACCCCACATTTTTCTTCTGAATTGCCCTAGCAGAGGTTTTCCATGAAGGCTTCATCCCTGCAGCAAACTTCTGCCTGGACATCCATACATTTCCATACATCCTCTGAAATCTAGATGGAGGTTCCCAAACCTCAATTCTTTACTTCTGTGCACCTGCAGGGCCAACACCACATGTAAGCCACCAAGGCTTGGGGCTTGCACCCTCTGAAGCAATGGCCTGAGATGTACATTGGCCCCTTTTAGCCACAGCTGGAGCTGAAGCAGCTGGGACACAGGGCACCATGTCCTGAGGCTGCATAGAGCAGGGAAGCCCTGGGCCCGGCCTACAAAACCATTTTTCCCTCCTGGGCCTCCAGGCCTGTGATGAGAGGGCCTGCCACAAAGGTCTCTGACATGCCCTGGAGACATTTCCCCCATTGCCTTTGCTATTAACATTCAGCTCCTCATTACTTATGCAAATTTCTGCAGCCAGCTTGAAATACTCCCCAGAAAATGGGTTTTTCTTTCCTATCACATCTTCAGGCTGCAAATTTTCCAAACTTTTATGCTCTGCTTCCTCTTGAATGTTCTGCTGTTTAGAAATTTCTTCCGTCAGATACCCTAAATCATCTCTCTCAAGTTCAAAATTCCATAGATCTCTAGCGCAGGAGCAAAATGCCACCAGTCTCTTTGCCAAAGCATAGCAAGAATCACCTTTGCTCCAGTTCCCAAGAAGTTCCTCATCTCCATCTGAGACCACCTTGGCCTGGACTTCATTATCCATATTACTATCAACATTTTGGTCAAAACCATTCAACAAGTCTAGAAGTTCCAAACTTTCACACATTTTCCTGTCTTCTTCTGAGTCCTCTGAACTGTTCCAATCTCTGCCTGTTACCCAGTTCCAAAATCACTTCTCTATTTTTTAGTACCTTTTTTGTTTTTTTGTTTTTTGGGTTTTTTTTGAAATGGAGTCTTAGTCACCAGGCTGGAGTGCAGTGGCGCGATCTCGGCTCACTGGAACCTCTGCCTCCTGGTCCAGGTGATTCCCCTGTCTCAGCCTCCCGAGTAGCTGGGACTACAGGCACATGCCACCATTCCCAGCTAGTTGTTTGTGTTTTAGTAGAGACAGGGTTTCACCATGTTGGCCAGGATGGTCTCCATCTCCTGACCTCATGATCCACCACCCTTGGCCTCCCAAACTGCTGGGATTACAGGCCTGAGCCACTGCGCCCAGCCTTGAATATCATTATAGCAGCACCCCATGCTCTGCATACCAATTTGCTGTATTAGTCCATTCTCATTCTGCTATGAAGAAATACCTGAGACTGGGTAATTTACAAAGAAAAGAAGTTTAATTGGCTTACAGTTCTGCATGGCTGGGGAGGCCTCAGGAAACTTACAATTATGGTAGAAGGCAATAGAGGAGAAGGCACCTTCTTCACAGGGTAGCAAGAAGGAGAAGTGCTGAGTAAAAGGGGAAAAGTGCCTTATAAAACCATCAGATTTCATGAGAACTCATTATCACAAGAATAGCCTGGGAGAACAGTAACCACCTCCATGATTCAATTACCTCCCACTTAGTCTCTCCCATGATACATGGGGATTATGGGAACTACAAGATGAGATTTGAATGGAGACACAGGCAAACCATATGATGGGCCTTGTGTTAAACTTTCTTTACTGCAGTACCACAGTCTCAGTGAACTGCATTTGTCTGTGTAGCAAGCAGGAAGAACCCATGGGACAATTGCAAGACTCTTATACAAGGATTTTCACTGTGACAGTAAAAGACTGGGGAGGAAGGTCTTTCAACAGGGACTGGTTAAGTTATCAGACATCCATACAGTGGTACCCTTACACAGAAGGAGGTTCCTGTCTGTGTACTGATATTGAAAACTACACTAGGAGGAACCAGAAAATATAAAATGATTAGCAGTATATACAGAATGCCACTATGTATTTTTCTTTTTTTTTTTCTTGTTTGTGTGTTTTAGGGGGCAGGGATATATTTTATTTTTTGTATAACTTTTTTGTCATTCCTAACGATTTGAGATAAGAGGGAGAGGCTCCAGGGTATGATTAATCTACCACATGATAGATTATGAAAACTAATATGATGAAAACTGACAAATAATAAAGTTCAACAAGGTGGCTTAGATAGCAGATGGACATTCATAAATTAATGGTTTTCTGATACACCAGTGATATGGTTTGGCTGTGTCCCCACCCAAATCTCATCTTTAATTGTAGTTCCCATAATCCCCATGTGTCGTGGGAGGGACCCAGTGAGAGGCAATTGATCACGGGGGTGGTTATCTCCATGCTGTCCTTGTGACAGTGAGTTCTCATGCGATCTGATGGTTTTACAAGGGGCTTTTCCCTCTTTTCTCGGCACTCACTCTCTCCTGCCATCCTGTAAAGAAGGTACCTGCTTCTCTTTTGCTTTCCGCCATGATTGTAAGTTTCCTGAGGCCTCCCCAGCAATGTGGGGCTGTGAGTCAATTAAACTTCTTTCCTTTATAAAATACCCAGTCTCAGGTATTTCTCCATGGCAGTGTGGAAATGGACTAATACAACCAGTAATAGATGGAAAATGTAATGGGAAAACGTTCACAACAGAACCTAAATAATAAATATAGATTACAAGAAGAAAAGTAAACTTTATGGGATGTAGAAGAAATCCTAACATTACTGGTTATAGACAGTAAATCTCAGTATTTTAACATACCAAGCTGGGTGCAGGGGCTCATGCCTATAATCCCAGCACTTTGGGAGGCCAAGGCAGAAGGATCACTTGAGCCCCAGAGTTTGAGACCAGCTTGGGTAACATGGCAAGACCTCCTTCTCTACAAAAAATAAAAATAAAAAAACTAGGCCAGGTGCAGTGGCTTACACCTGTAATCCCAGCACTTTGGGAGGCTGAGGCAGGTGGATCACTTTGAGGTCAGGAGTTCGAGACCAGCCTGACCAACATGGTGAAACCGCATCACTAATAAAAATACAAAATTAGCTGGGCATGCTGGCACACATGTGTAATCCCAGTCACTCAGGAGGCTGAGGCAGGAGAATTATTTGAAACTGGGAGGCAGAGATTGCAGTGAGCCGAGATCATGCCATTGCACTCCAGCCTGGGCAATAAGAGTGACACTCTGGCTCAAAAAAAAAAAGTTAGCTGGATGTGGTGGTGCATGCCTATAGTCCCAGCTACTAGAGATATTGAGGTGGGATGATCACTGGAACCTGGGAGGTGGAAGTTGCAGTGAGCAGAGATCATGCACCGTACTCCAGTCTAAGCAAAATAGCGAGACTGTCTCAAAAAAGTAAAAAAAGCCAGTTCTCTCAAGTTGATATGAAAAATGTAATCCCCAAAATAACCCAGCAGTCTCTAGCATACAGTTTGGCAAGCTAATTCAAGAATTCCTAACTAAGGCTAGAAGTGGATGCATAGCTTAGACAATTTTAGGAGGAAAAATGGGAGAAACTTGCCCTGGCAGATATCAAAGCATATCTTTAATATTGTTTAAAATGTCATATTGATGCATGAATAAACAGACAAAATTAATGAAACAGAATGAAGACTGCAGAAAAAGATTTCCACATACATAGGAATTTACTATCTAATAAAGGTTGAAATTTATCAGTGGTGAAAGGCTGGACTATTCAATAAATAGTATTGGGATAATTGGCCACGCATTTAGAGAAAAAAAGGTTGATCTCTAACTCACACTTAATAAAAATTGCATATGGATTATATATCTCAGGAAGATCATAAAAGCATTATATAAAAACATAGGAGACTGTGTTTATGGCTCTGGGTCAGTAAAGCCTGAATCGAGGAAAGCTGCAAGGGGAAAGATTAGCATAACTGTGTCTAAATTTAAACCTTCTGTGAGAACCTAAAGACATAAGCAAACTTGAAATATAAGTACAAAAAAAAGTACAAACTAGAAATAAATATATAACAAAAAAATTTAATTTGGATATATATAAGAATAAGACAACTCAGCAGAAAAATGAACAGAGAGTCCAGGCACGGTGGCTCACGCCTGTAATCCCAGCACTTTAGGAGGCCAAGGCAGGTGGATCATGAGGTCAGGAGTTCAAAACCAGCCTGACCAACATGGTGAAACCCTGTGTCTACTAAAAATACAAAAATTAGCCAGGCAGGGTGGCGCACATCTGTAATCCCAGCTACTCAGGAGGCTGAGGCAGGAGAATCACTTGAACCTGGAAAGCGGAGGTTGCAGTGAGCCAAGATTGCGCCACTGCACTCCAGCCTGGGCAACAGAGCAAGACTCTGTCCAACAAAAAAAAGAAAAGAAAAATGAACAAAGAATGTGAACTGTCAAGTCACAGAAGAGAAAATACAAATGATCAGTAGACATACAAATAAATTTTAGTCTCCCTAGTCATTTATAGACATGTAAATTAAAGTAAGATGTAACTTTTCACCATATAATTGGCAAAAAAAATTAAAAATGTTGATAATACTAATCAAGAACGTGGAGACATGGTACTCTCCTTCTAAAACTAATTGGAATAAATTACTTCAGCTTCTCTGAAAAGCAACTTGGCAATAATTCAAAATAGTAACTATTCTCAGTGACCCAGTGATTCCATTTCTCAGTATCCATCCTATGGAAATAAACATGTATTTGAGGTGACAAGCGCAAAGATTTTTTTTTTTTTTTTTTGAGACAGAGTCTTGTTTTTGTCACCAGGCGCCAGGCTGGAGTGCAGTGGTGCGATCTCGGCTCACTGCAACCTCCGCCTCCCGAGTTTAAGCAATTCTCCTGCCTCAGCCTCCCAAGTAGCTGGGACTACAGGCGCGTGCCACCATGCCCAGCTAATTTTGTATTTTTTAAGTAGAGATGGCGTTTCACCATGTTGGCCAGGATGGTCTTGATCTCTTGACCTCGTGATCCACCCACCTCAGCCTCCCAAAGTGCTGGGATTACAGGTGTGAGCCAAGTAAATCTTGGCGCCCAGCCAAGATTTTTATTCTGTATGGTTTGTAGTTGAAAAAAAATGGACAACAACCTGAACATTTATTAATACATAACATACCAGTTTAGAATAAGGTTTAGAATAATGTGTTCAGTAGCATTACATTTATGAAAATATAAAGACCTCAAAAACAATATTATTTGTTTGTGCAGGTACTTATATACACAAGTGTTGGGGCTCAGAAATTGATGCCCCAAAGTATGGTGCTTTGGCATGCTGAGGGCTTTCCACTAAAAGAAAATCAAGGCCTCTTTCCCCTCTTTCCCTACCGAAGCGCCAGAGGAGCTTTCTCTGAAGTTGCTTTAGAAGGAATGCAATCGTGAGCCCCTCCCTGTAATCTCATTGAACAGGAAACATTAACTCTCAGGAGAGGAGTCTAAACACAGGTCTAATCTCTTCTGTTAAAAGACTGCTATCTGGAAGACTATCTGCATAAAAAGACAACCTCTGTTTGCCAGACATTTTCAACCTTAGCCTTCCATGATTTGATGCCACCTCCCCGCCCCTGGAAACCCCAAGCTACTATATCTTTCTGTAACCCAAAATGCTATTTAAGCTTCAGCCATCTGGTCCTTCTTTGAGTCTCATGGTTTGTGGGACTCCCATGCATATGCACATAATCAATCTGTATGCCTTTTCTCCTGTTGATCTGTCTACTGTCCAATTTATTCCAGAGACTAAAATTATCAAACCTTCAGAGGGTGGAAGGAAAGTTCCCTTCACTTCTGAACATGATTATATTTATTTACTTTGTTTTATTTTTTGAGATAGGGTCTCACTCTGTCACACAGGCTGGAGTACAGTCGCACGATCTGCAGCCTCGACCTCCCCAGGCTCAAGCGGTCCTCCCACCTCAGCCTCCTGGATCCCTGGGACTGCAGGGGCATGCCCCCATCCCTGGCTAATTTTTTATTTCTGTATTTTGTGGAAACGGGGTTTCACCATGTTGCCAGGCTGATCTTGAACTCCCAGGCTCAAGCATCCACACACCTCAGTCTCCCAAAGTGCTGGTGTTACGGGCGTGAGCCATGGCACCCAGCCTATATACAGATATATATATTTTTTAAAGGCTATTCACTGTTCAGGATGATAGCCACTAACTGCATGTGGCTATTTTCATTTATACACAAATTAATTTAAAATTGATTTAAATTTAACTTAGAATTCAGCTCCTGGTCTCACTAGCCATAATTCAAGTGCTCAGTATCCACACGTGGCTTGTGGCCACTGTATTGGACAGTACAGATAGAGAGCACTTCCAGTATTTCAGAATTTTCTATTGAATGCTGATCTCAATTCTCAGTAAATATCTATAATCTTCCTTATCAAAGAGGGCTCCACAAACCTGTAGCATCAGCATCAGCATCACCTGGGCACTGGTTAGAAATGCACAATGGCGAGCCCCTCCCAAACATACTGGAACCAAAGTCTACATTTCAACAAGACCCTTGGGTAATCTGTATGCACATTAAGATTTAAAAGCACTGCACTAGCATCATCATCACCAGCTTTGAGAAGCTCCTTTAGCAGTCAACCCTCTTTTGCACCTGCTGAAGATTTCCAGGGACAAAGAGTCTGGCCATCACCCACTGCTTATCAAGCAGTAGCATCCTGGTTTGAATTACCTCAATTACATGAGTTTGAACAATTTTGCAAGCTTTATAGGATGGAATTGATTAAAAGGAGGTAAAGAAATTTACACAGATTTACTAATTATTCCTAGAGGATGGCTTCACAGTTGCAAGATATTATAAATAAGCCATTTACAGAGATCTTTGAAAAGAAACATGGTAAGTGGTTGTTTTGTAGATAATGAACAATACATGAGTACTTGGCTCAGAACACAATTTCCAGCAATATTATCACATACAAATTTGTACTCTCTTGAAAATTTAGATGGAATTGAAGATGATGGCCTCTTGAAATGTGTTAAAAGACTCAAAAAGTGATGATGAAAGTACTGATAACAGGCATTTCTGCTACCAAATGACTTTCTATAAAAGGTTTATCTTCTGCAAACTTGCACACTAAAAATAACAGGGCTTATGGGAGAAAAGTGTTGAAGCAGGCCACTCAAAGACTATGCAATTTTATAATGAGAATTTTTTTTTAAGCAGAGCCCCGTAAGAAATACTGGCATAGCAATAAGCAACACACTAAACTCTTATAGAAAAACAATACAATAAATGTAGAATCTTACCTTTAAAAAAAAGCTGAAAATAGCTTGATGGAAGAAGGTGTAGAAAGGAATCAGGGCTTCTGGGATGTAATAACAAAAACAAAATGCACTAAGATGTTGAAAACAGTATTTTGCACAGCCAAGACAGAGGATGTGACCAAATTGAGCAAACAGGAAGAAGAGGGTGTGAAAAAATGCAAAATACAAAAGCATGCCACCCTTCATGTAAGAAAGAAGTGGTGGGGCAGCAGGGTGCAGTGGCTCATACCTATAGTCCCAGGGATTTGGGAGCCAAGGCAGAAGGATTGCTTGAACCCTAGAGTTCGAGACCAACCTGAGCTATGTAGTAAGACCCCATCTCTAAAAAAATATTTTTTTAAGAAAAAAGGAAAGAAAAAAAAAGAATTAAGAAGGGAGTATAAGAAGACAGATTTCTGATTTGTGCAAAAGATATACAGAAAGATAAACAAGAAACTAAAGAGATTGGTCACCTACAGGATGCGGGTAGCAAAGGGGTGGAAACAAGGGAAATTCGAAAGGAGTTCTAGAGAAGGGAAGGAAGTTTTGCTTCTCTGAGAACAGCTCTGTGTGTAGCTTTGACTCTTAGAATCATAGTCATGTTTCACACATCCAAAAAATAAATAATTAAAACCAACCACAATGGGAGAAGAACCGAACAAGAATGCAAATAGCAATGACCGAACAAATTAAATATACCACAAATGACTAACGACCATTCCAAAGGGGATGGGGAAGAAAATAATTAAGTAACTGTGAAAAACAGTATTTTGCCTGGATACTGAAAGGCTAATGGCAAAAATAACTATTTATAAATGCCATAATCTAGTTAGTAAATTAATTTCTCATAGAGTTATGGATTAGCAATTCAATAAATACCTTGTGTATATACTACTATTGAATAAATAAGTGAACATTATATATAACAGCCATGTGTCTCTCAAAGAAATAAGTTACAAGTAGGGGACCAGGCACACGCCTGGTAATCCTAGCACTTTAGGAAGGTGAGGCGGGTGGATTGCTTGAGCTCAGGAAGTCGAGATCAGCCTGGGCAACACGGTGAAACCCCGTTTCTACTAAAATACAAAAAATTAGCCGGGTGTAGCAGCATGCGCCTGTAGTCGCAGCTACTTGGGAGGCTGAGGCTGGAAGAATTACTAGAACCCGGGAGACGGAGGTTGCAGTGAGCCGAGATCACACCACTGCACTCCAGCCTGGGTGACAGAGCAAGACTCCGTCTCTTTAAAAAAAAAAAAAAAAAGTTACAAGTAGAGAAAGGGAGATGGCTAGAATGAGGTTTGTGGTGCTAAATTGGAATCAGA
>CAUYLG010023507.1:0-22216 GCA_963573385.1 Cacajao melanocephalus | reverse complement strand
GGAGGCCAAGGCGGGTGGATCACAAGGTCAAGAGATCGAGACCATCCTGGTCAACATGGTGAAACCCCGTCTCTACTAAAAATCCAAAAAATTAGCTGGGCATGGTGGCACAGCCTGTAATCCCAGCTACTCGGGAGGCTGAGGCAGGAGAATTGCTTGAACCCAGGAGATGGAGGTTGCGGTGAGCCAAGATCACGCCATTGCACTCCAGCCTGGGTAACAAGAGTGAAACTGTGTCTCAAAAAAAAAAAAAAAAAAAAAGAAATCAACAATTTATGTTTTAAATTGCACATCATTATGAGAAGCATGGTGAAATCTCACACAGTCCTGCTCTAACCCACCAGGGATGTGAGTCATCCTTTTGCCCAGCTTACCATTATGTATATGCTACTGGTCCATTAGTCACTTAGTAGCTGACTTGGTTATTAGATCGACTATCTTGGTATCATAGTGCTTGTGTTCAAGTAACCCTTATTTAATTTAATAATGGCTCCAAGGCACAAGTAGTGATGTTGGCAAATCAGATATACCAAACAGAAGCCATAAAATGCTTCCTTTACATGAAAAGGTGAAAGTTCTCAAAGAAAAAGGTTATATGTTGAGGTTGCTAAGATCTACAATCAGATATATGAATCTTCTATCAGTGATATTGTGAAGAAGGAAAAAGAAATTAATGCATAGTATAAGGGTTTGGTACTATCCAAGGTTTCAGTATCCACTGGGGGTCCTGGAACATGTCCTGGATAAGAGGGGACTACTATAATAGCTGTTTTGGTACTCACCAATATTTAAAACATCTTCTACAGCCTGAGTTGCAACCCTGTTAATATTGAATGACCTAGAAACAAAAATCACATAATTCTTAGTTTGAATTCTAAAAACATGCTAAAAATCAAAAAGGAAGAACCTACTTAAAATATAAAGAATTCTTAAAAAGTAATGGGAAAAAGTTCGAAATGAACAAGGTTAAAAACTAGTAAATAATGTATTCGTATGGGTATTATGAGACAAATATTTTCATATACTGATGGGAACAGAGATATTGCAGTTGGTGAGCAATTATGCACTATCAAAATTAAAATGAACATATTCTTCAATCTAGTTAATCTGAAAAATACCTCCATCTACAATACAAAAGACAAGTAAAAAATATTAGCTGAAAAGCTGTTTATAACAGCAGAACAACGCAAATATGTATCCACAGAAAGCTGATTAAATATATTGTAGCTACTCATTATGATATTAAAAATAATATAAATATATGTGCTGATACGTAGGGATGACCAAAATATTAAGTTAAAAAACAAAAGGCATTGTACAGTGTATGTATTTGTTTCACTTTAAAAACCAATATATATATATATAGTATGACTGTAGAGATTAATGTAGAAGTACTAGAAAGTATTAGAATCTACTAGAAGTACTATGAATGTAGAATATGAATGTAGAAGTACTAGAGATATGAAATGAAAGGGAGACTAGCTTTTTGCTGTATACCTTTTTGTACTTTTTAACATAGGCAAGTATTCTTTACATTATAAAATAGTTTGCTTGAAGGTAAGAAATATTTTACATGTGCAATGCCTTGCTTAACCACTAAAAACAAGCGTTACAAACATGGATAACTTTTCAAAACAGTTCTGTCCTGGGGTCTAAAAACATCACTAAGAAAAGGTTGTTTTTAAAACATATATATAAATAAAATATATAAATAAAAATACATATATATTCCCAGTAATTTTGAATTCTTCTACTGCCTCACAACTCTTCATACATGATCTCAATAGATAATCCCAAGGAACAGGAATAACCTATGAGTCAACACAACTCTAAACCTAAATCACTGGTTCTTAACTTTTCGGGGAAGGGAGAGTAGGAGATACTCTTATACCTGCTAACCCTATACTCTTCACGTTTGGAGAAATGCAAAAGCATGACTTTTTTCTTAGGTCTACAACCTTCACCATTCTAAGAATTCCCATTTAAAATTAGACATAACCTCTACTACCAAACTGCAAAATAAACTGTGTATCACATCTTCATCAACTACTAAAACTCTGTCTCCCAAAAACACATCTTCATTCTTAATTAAGTCTGGTAGTACAGCATGTAAGGAGAAAAAGGACTGAGAACAATCTTAAGAAGAAACTAACTGAAGCATACAGTGATCTGGCTCTGGAGTACTTCTCCCAGTGTATGTAGTAAATCTTATGCCCCACTGAACAGAGAACTGACATGATAATGGGACAATTCAGAGACATTTGCTATGTAATACCACCCCTATATCCTGTGTCATGTGGAAGAATTTTTGGAGATGCAGAGATGGAATAGCTATTCCCCATACCTGTTTTTCTTCCTGAATGCACAGGTTGTATTTTCTAGCCCTTCATGCCATATAGTCACATGACTGAGTTGTAACTAATGGAATCAGAGTGGACATGATGAACAATACTTCAAAGCCTGGCTCACAGCCTCCCATGGGCACCCTCCATGCTCTTCCACCTTCTGTAGCAAAGCAACTGGAGGAGCTATGTTTAGAATGTGGCAGAGCCATGTGATGGAAGGACCCTGGCTCCTTGAATAACTACTTACAGGAGAGCCACTTGCTAGTTACGCTTCAGACTTTACAAGAACAAGAAATAGACTCATACTGTGTGAAGCCACTGAGATTGGTGGTTTATCTTTTATAACAAATAGCTAACCCTGAATCACACATTTCCACATTTCA
The DNA here is from genome assembly GCA_963573385.1 of Cacajao melanocephalus. Lineage (NCBI taxonomy): Eukaryota > Metazoa > Chordata > Mammalia > Primates > Pitheciidae > Cacajao > Cacajao melanocephalus. The sequence continues at coordinate 19,488 of CAUYLG010023507.1, read as the reverse complement.
TATTGAAAGCAAAGACTAATTAAAGAATTTCATACAAGAAAACAAGCCCCTCTCTACCAAGAATTAAAAGAGAGAAAAACAGACTATTCTAATCTTTTCTTTCCAGTGATTCCTCAGGGGTCTACGGTTTACAGTTAAGTTTAAAATTTAAATCACAACTTCACCATTTATTAGCCACATAGCTTTGGGAAAGTTAGTTAACCTATGAGACTTTTTGGATTCTACTAATGAAAATAAAATTACCTACTTCCAGAGTATTTGTGAGAATTTAAACAAGATCAACTAATTAGCTTGGAACAAAATATGTGCTGAGAGATGGTGGTATGATAAAAACAAAAATTATTAATATACAGAAATATATAGCTTTCCCCCAGCCCCTCTGGCTCCTAGGCTTCCCTTCTCTTCCTACATTTTTTTAAAGAGAAAAGGACAAAAGATGAATAGGAATTGCAATCACAACAAAAGAATCATCAGTAATGAGAGAAGGGAGAACATGTTAGATGCAAGCAAGCTGCATGGGGCCTGGTAGAGAAGAGACTGAGTGACCAAGGTGGCAGGGATAAGATACAGATTGTGAGAAAGACTTTTATACTAGAGCACAGGAAATAATAAAGAATTTAATGAGCAACATAGAAAAGGCTGAGATTTTACTTATTGAAACGCAACATCAACACAGAACTCAACTACTGGCTGCATGTGGGAGGCAAGGAATGCTTTAAAAGGATTGTAGTGGCTGTCATTGCTTATGCTCTGAAAGGTTGAAAACTTGAACTATCAAAATTATACCCCTCCCCAGACAGAAGCCTCACTGCCTCTAGCATAAGTACTACTTCACTAAGATTAATTAGTAATTTATCTTGATAAATCTTCAATACAACCTAGTGATTCTTCTTTCAACTATGTGAACTCTATTAACAGCTCAGAACCCCTCTCCTTCTCCATTTAAAAGCTGACCTTCCCTTGTGAAGCAGCACAAGTAGTAATGACAGTGAAAAGGGCACTGATTTTGCAGTCCAGCACACCTGTGCTTATATCCAGGTTCTGACTCTCACTTCTAGTATAACTTTGGCCTAAATATTTATCCTTACTAATCCTTAACTTACTCCTTTATAAAATGGGGATGCTACTACTTTCTTCCAGGATTTCTAAAAGGATTAGTTAATGTATTAAAGTACCTAGCACAGTACAAAGTAGCAGGGGCTATATAACTGATAGCTCGTATTACAATGCACAAAACATAAACATACAGAATCACAGAAGTTCAGAAGGCAAAGTAATCTTACTATTTTATCAGTTCCAATTCCTGCATTTTGCAGACAAGGAAATTTGTACATAGTTGTAAAGCTAGTCCATGGTTTAATTAGGTCTCTTAACTCCCAGGCCGGTACTCGTTTCAGTGATACCACTTTGCCAATTTTTTATGGTAAGAATACTGGGTAAAGAAAATCTCTTAATAGAAATTTCCATTTCTATTTCTAATTTTACTCCAGTTTTCAAAAAGTAGCATAGCATGTTCAATAGGAAAGATGCTATCATGATAAATGAAAGCTGTTAACTGTAATGTTTTCAGTTTAATCTATGAGATGGTTACAAAATAATTTTATAACATATTAAAAGGATTAAATTCTTTCAATTATTGGAAAATTCATTTTAGAAATGTTCCTCTCACCAGTCTTCAGGAAAATAAATTATTAACCTATCTTTTTAAATGACACTTCTTATTTTTTCCAAAAGACTATTTATTTGGCTAAGACTAAGATTTTTTTATTGAATACTTATGAATTAAATGATATCTAAAAAATACTTCAAAATAAATAGGACAAAAGTAGACAGGTAGGGGTACAGAGGTAACAAGATTGGCCATGTGTTGATAATTACTGAAACTAGCTACTGGTATGTGCGGATTCATTACACTATTTTCTCATTCTTATACACATTAAAAAATTTTTATAGCAAAATAGTTTAAGAAGTCATGCTAAACAAGAAATAAAATTCTAAATTAAACTATCCAAATTTAAAAGTTTGATAAGCATTGTTTTAGCTATATACAATTGTGAGCATATAGTCATTTACTCAAAAAATATTTGAGTGAATATATGTAAGGTACTGTGCACATAAAAGATTAGGCAGGAAGAAAGAAATCTTCTAGTCGCCAACCCAAATCCATAAAGTTGCTTTAACCAGCTTGGTAGTAGCACATTAGATAACTAATAATGTAATAAGGGCTATAATAGTGCTATGAGAAAAAGTATTAGGGAAGGATAAAAAAGGATTAATTCATTGTCTTTATGAAAGCAGTGAGTGTTAAAAATTTGCTAAAGAGAATGACATTTGAAGACTGGATTTTTAGCCAGTGGATAGAAAGTAGAGTGTTTAGGCATTCAAAGCAGGAAGAAGTTGCATTGAGCAAAAATAAAAAGCCAAGCGAGATGAAGTGTGTTGAGAATTGCAAGTAGATGTAATGTTTCTAGTGTGCTGCCACAGGTGGGGGTAAGGGTAGGGCAGGAATAAGGCCAATAAGGTAACTAAGGTCATATGTTAAAGGGCCTCAAATGATAGATTAAGCAATCTGAACAGAGGTCAATGAAAGTTGTAAAGCAGAGAAGAGAGATAGTCAGATTCATCTACATTTTAGAACTGTTACTCTGTTGTAGTGTAGATGACAGCTTGAGGAATAAAAGGTGAGGCACAAAGAATATTCACTAAAAAGGTGCAGGCTTGGGCCAAAGCAGCAGCAGTATAAACTCAAAAAAGACTAAGACTTCAGAAGCACAATTAACAGGATTTAGAGACTGGGATATATAGAGGGGAGAATGAAGAATGGAAAACTCCAAAGGTAAGAACAAAGTTTTGAGAAATCATGTTTTGCTTTATTCTCTAGAGTGTGGAGTCGGGGTAAATGCTGCTGGTGTTAAGCAATATAAAGAACACAGAAAGAAAAACTGAAGACAATAGATTCAGTTTTGGATGTGCTGAATCTGAAGTGCTACTAACATCCTACCTGGCATGTAATTTTAGAATATGAATTTGTACTCAGGAGAGAAGGTATGTTTGGGACGCATCTGTGTGGAATGTACCAAGAAGTAGAAGAGATTACCCAGAGAGAGGTTATAGAGTAAACAGGACATAGGATGCTAAACCTCCAGCCTATTTTTTTAAATTGTACTTTGTATTCATTTCCTATTATTTAAAATATTTTTCATTTTCAAGTAAAGACAGTCCCCAAGCCGCTTATTTCCTTAGCTTTACAAACCTAGTGCTCAATAATGAAATAATGACCAAATCCAAGCTGTAACCGTAATCTAAGTCAAGGCAGGACTACTAGACCCAAATGACGAATGAAACAGAAACTTGGCCTGCCTACATAACACCACCAGGCCACCTCTTCCACATTAGAGGCCTTAGATGTGCTGATATATTACATTACTAAAAATATTTTACAAAACTTGATAAGCAACATCCCAAGTTACTCACCAGGCCTTTGATCCTGTTCCAGTACACAAATTGAGCCCTGAACTCTTCTGTTTTTCCCATGGACCATCATCAACTGAAATCTCATAGTAGGAAGCCCTGTGAATTGAGAATACAAAACTGTTCACTGAGCTTATGGTTCACAGTAAATAAAACAGTCTTCTTCAGAACTAAGGAAATCTAAGTAAGTCAGCTTACCCAAGAAATACTTGACTTAGTAGGCACACACACCATGATGCTAATTCCAATTTGATTAAGTGAAAATGTTAGAAGAAATAAAAAAAACTACATGTATGCATGCCTGTCTGATCTATATATTCCTTTCTATCAATACTTTACTATTTCAAATAGGGGCTTCTTGCAAAATTTTAGCTAGCTTTGCTGCTATTGCTCTTATGGAATCTAACATGCACAGAGCCTCATTGCAGAATTCAAAAAAGAAAATACTATTCTTAAATGAGTTTCATTTTTGGTACCAAGTCCTTGATATATTTTAAAGTTGATCCTAATTCTTCAAATTATTAACGGTTTCTACTAAACTCTTGTTTCTTAAATTACATACTAATGTATCTTTTGAATTGGTAGTAAGCTAACAGATTGGAGAATAAAGCTATTAAAAAAATTCTCAACTAATACTGGATTAGTGGACAAAACTAGAAATAAAACCAGAACTATAAATTTCTTGAGATTTACGTTTCTTAAAATATTTCATAAATATTAAATCAAATGGGTTTTCTGGCACCAGCAAAAATAGCACTATTCTTTAACTCCATGAATGCATAAATGATTTGTAACTATGCAAAGAACTTTAAAAATGTCTAAAAGCCTATTTTGTAAACTCTTTCTTAAAATAATGGTGTCACTTATCAACACCAAATTTTTCTCTCCAGCAAATAAAAAAGTTAAAACAACCCCATAATAAAATACAACTTTTCAAAATAATAATTACTGGACATGCTAGTAAACACTAACACTATGGATAATTTATCTCTTATTCTAACCTTTTCAATTTCTCCTGTAAGCTCTTAATTTGTGAGGCTTTTGCATAATAAAACGCCTTTACATTTTTTATCTAAAGTCAGAATTTCTTATTAAAAATAAAAGATAGCAGGCCTAATATTCACATTTCATCTACGTCATGGCTTTGTTATGTCTTCCTAGAAAACACACATGAGGAGCCTACTATGTACAGACAAGCCAGCCAAATCCATAGAAATGGCTACTACTAGGCCAGAATCAAGTAGAAACAAAAGAGATTAGAGGAAAGGGGATGTAGGTAGAAAAGTAGCAGAGCCAGAGAGAAAGACAAGTATAGTCAGGTGAGAGATGCTGAGCCCAAAATAATGAGCAAATTTAGTGCCATTCTCACATGCAAGTTTATCTAGATTAGTCAATTCACAGAATTTTTGTTTCAGGGAAATTATTTTTTTAAGGCAGCAATAAAACTCACAGTCCCTTTAGAGTGGGTATACTTCTTCTTAAACTGTCCACTGCTACAGCCCAAGAATAAGACATTCTAGGTTAGAACAAATAGGAGAAAAGAAAACAAAATTGGGCCTTTAAAATGTTCTTAAATCTAAGAACATTATAAATGAGGCAGGAATAATATTGCTGCACTTCATATTTTCCAAGCAAGGCACTTAAGTTTTCAGAGCATAGTGAAGCCTTAATACAGGATCTAGAATCAGAAATACCAGGTTTATATTACAGTTCTGATGCTAGCTAATTATATGACCTTGGGCTAGTTATCTGAACTCTCCAAGTCTGAATTTTTTCATTAATAAATACAACTACTCTTCTCACAGGGTTGCTATGAGCATTAAATGAGATAGCATACACAATATATGCAGTGCCTGACACTTAGCAGACATCCAATACATACTCATTTCCTTTCTGCGTAAAGGTCTATGTCATAAAATCTTTAAAAGTAAGTTCTAAAGCCTGTAGTAAACTGTTTTCAATAGCATCAGAAGTCAATCTATTGCTGTCTTTACTTAGTAAAAACATAAGGTGAGACGTCAAAGAACACAAAAAGCAGCAGCATCAGATGTTATTTATGAGATAAACCAACCAGATCACTACTGCCACAGAAAATAAAAGCATTCGATTGAAAATGCCCTCATGAAACTTCACTGACTCCCTCAAAATCTATCAACTGATCCCAGTTTTCCTCCTTTTATAAGTTATTTAATTTTTTAGTAAGTACAAAATTACAAAGCAAAGCTAGAAGCTCTCAGCAGTTACCTTTAAAATATACAAACAGAATAAAATAATTCATTAAATGTCTTCCCTGGAGTAAGGATAAACTCACAAAACATTTTTATCATTGCATCTATTTAAGGTAGACTTTCTCCAATCTCTTTTAAAGTTCTTCCTCTCTTCTCTATCTTAAGTCTTTAGCAATAAGACTAGACTGTAACAGTAGAGTTACATTTTCTTTCTTCTCTCATCTACCACATGGTATCTATAATTCATATCTGTATCTATAATTCATGTCATTGCATCTATTTAAGGCAGACATTCTCCAATTTCTTTTAAAGTTCTTCCTCTCTTCTCTACCTTACCTCTTTAGCAATAAGACTAGATAGTATCAATAGAGTTACATTTTCTTTCTTCTCTCATCTACCACAAAGTATCTATAATTCATGTCTGTATTGCTTCAAACTTTATAGGTAGTAAAAGAAAAAACTTTATATTATAGCATAAGTCTTGCTGTGTTAAAATATATTTTTATACTTTACTATTTTTTGTTTCCTAAATATTTTATTTGAGTTATAAATTTTACTTGTAATTCTTTTTAAAATTATGTATTACTCTCCAAAAAATTAAGATACCACTACCTTTCTTATTCATCTTTACATCCCTAGTTACTCACATATTACACACAACACGTGCATGATGCAGTTTTGTTAAACAAGTATTACGTAAACAAAATAATTACAAATCAAAAAAACTGTTCAAACCATTCTGCTGAATCAAACTTCAATTCTTTTTCAACACAACCTGAGTTGAATCATTGTTACAATGAGAGTATCTTTTTTTAGTTAAGAAAGTTTTTCTCACTATAATTCAAGCTCTTATGAAAGGGTATGACTTCCAGCAAACAAATTTCAGAATTTATGGAACTCTTAGTAAACAAGGGGTCCAATAACATAACCTTTAAAGGGTCACTCACATGGTTCTGGGAGCAGTAAAGTAGGAAATAAAACTCATCTCTAATCCTCTACCCTTAATTTACTTACATCTACAAGGATAAGAACCCAAGTTCTAAAGTAACTACCAAGAGTTAACTTTACATCACTGCAGTCATTTTATAGCTTGTCATTATGTTCCACAAAAATATTCTGCAAAAAAATTGTTGATAATGTAAGCCTAAGTTATATTCAAGTCCCACAAAACAGATTCCACCAGTAATGTAACACACACATTTTTATGTTCCTAATGAGGAACTACATTAACCTTAATTTTTGCAATAATGGTTACAATCTTGAACGGTCGAGGCACTTGCCTTATGATGTGTTACACTAAAAGGGCTACAACATCTCCTATGGAGCACTTATGTCAAAAATGCCTAGTCTGAACCTTAATATGAAAAAAAAACCATACAAATTTAAAATAAGGGATATTCTTCAATCCAACTGGCTTAGACCATTCGAAAATACTGATATCATGAATAACAAAACAAGATGGACTTAAGAAAGTATTCTGAATTTTAAAAGGCCACAATGGCCAAATGCAATGTGTGATCCTTAATTGGATCCTGAGTAAAAATAGGCAAACAAATTATAAAAACAAGCAAGCAAACAAATCAATTAATAGGAAATTTTAATACCAATTGACAGGAAATTTTAATATGAACTGCCTATAAAAGTTTTCTATCAATTGCAAACTTATACTTAGTATACTACTCTCTTAAATATAAGCTGGGAACAGTGGTGTGCATGTCTAGTCCCTGCTGTTCAAGAAGCTGAGGCAGGAGGATAGCTGCAGCCCAGATTTAAAGGCCAACCTGGGCAACATTTAGAGATGGTGAGATGCCATCTCTAAAAAACAAAAATAAAACATTAAAGCATCTATAGAAACAGATTAAAGGCTCTGGGAAGCAGCGCAATAACTTTATTTAATCTAGGGATTCACAAACTTTTTTGTTATAGAACATTCTTTCCCCTTAATATATATTAACATCTATGAAGGTTTTGGAAATATCTCATTAAATAATGAACTGCCATTACTCACAGAATATTATTCACCACTCTTAGCCAGGTTGTAGAAATTGAATAAATATCCAAAAGCACCGTAACATTAAATTCCATACTCAAGATCACAGGTTTAAAAGTACCTGGATGACAGACTCTCTCCAATGAAGACTTCATTTAGTGCTCTCACTGGCAAAAGTTGGGGTCCAGAAGCCTCAGACCCTGCATGTAATTTAAGAGAAAGAAAAATCAAGATAGCTCTTTGATTTCTAGAAATATTATTAAAAATTTATAAAACATTAAACTTTTATACTTTTGTTTCTGAAAGAATCACATGCTTTAATATAGTTAACATTTAAATTATCTTTTACTTAAAGCATCCATAATATAAACCTTAAAGTCACCTAACCTTATACCTGTAATGAAGGCCCTCTCTCTCCAAAATAAACTTTAATTCTTCTGGAACAATTTCTCAAGAGTGATGAAATATATTTATCCATCTCATAAGATTCTTGTTGTTACACTTAGTTTTATCTTGGAGGCTTCAGAGGTATAATTTATCAATTAAAAGGAGAATTATTTTGGATTTAAGTAGCAAATTACATGCACAGCTTAGATGCTGGAAACCAAACCAGGTATGTTAAGAAATTACTTTTCCAAACAGAAAACCTCAAGAGTGTTTTTAGCAAGAGTAGCATTGGAGGAATATTTCCACATCCCCCTTCATAACTCCTGAAAAAAGTTTTCTTTTTTAAAATCTATACAGTTGTGTACACAGTTTAAGTAATCTTCCTTCATAATTACTTAAACATTACACCATCACACAAAATCCTCCAAAGGATTCCCAGTGCTTTCCGGTTCAAATCTGTAATTGTCCCCTTCAAATAGTTCCCTTTACTTATTTTATTAGTTTCCAACTGGAAATGCCAACTTTGTCTCCTCAGTGTCACCACTATCAGATTTATTGGACTTAAGTCTCTCCCACTAGGCAAGCAACATGAGACAATTTCGCTTTTCTGTCAGACAAGTTCACTTTTCTGTCTCCTCCACAATTCCTACTAAGACAATGTTTAAAAATCTATCCCAATTGTGGTAGGCAGGCCCCAAGCTGTTCACCAGTGCTTCCTGCCTCCCTGGTACTCACACTTTTATCAATACAAACACTCAGACTCTTTCCCACATCATACTAGTGCTGCTCTATGTGACCAACAGAATATGGCAGCAGTGATGGTAAATCACTTCTGAGAGCAGGTTAGAGAAGACACTGTTGCTTCCGCCTTGGCTGCTCTCTTTCTCTCAGATCACCTGCTCTAGAGGAAGGGATAATGTCAACAACCCTTTGGAGAGACCAACATGGTGAAGAGCTGAAGCTTTCTGCTAAAAGCCACGTGATGAGCTGGAAAGTGTGTCCTCCAGCTCCAGTTATGACTTCATATACTGCTGTTCTGGCTGACAGTTTGATTATCACCTCCTGCCTAAACCAGAACTAACTAGCTAAGCTACTCTTGGATTCTTGACCTTCATAATCTGTGTGAGGTCATAAATATTTACATTTAGGATGCTAAACTGAGTGATTTGTTATTCAGCAATTGTTACCTAACACACTATAGTTACCAAACACACTAATAAAACCACCACTGTCACCAGGACAACACGGATCTATTCTTTTTCTCTGACTTGGTAGCCTAATTATTATATTCTTCTGTTTATTGTGTTTATTAAGTTGAACATTACATTTTTCTCATTTCTTTTAGATTATAACTGCCTAAAGGGAACCCAATTATTATTACAAATATAACAAGTTGTTATTACAATACCAAGTACCCTTGGAGCACTTGTTTACCTAAATTATTAGCTCAACTTCATAATACAGTAGAAAAACCTTGATGCAAAAAAGATATATGGATATATAGATATAGATATATATATACATATACACATACACACACACATATATAAAGATTTGATATGTTTAATCAAATTTGCACATAAGACTAAAACTGGCTTAAAACTGTTTTACTTAGGTACTACATATATTCACATTCTCATTCTTGACAGTTTTACAACATAAATGGCTAAAATGTATTGTTTAAGTTACTTTTCCTCAAATAATTACTAATGAAATTTGTTTAGATCAGTATCCACAGATTCCCTACAAATGCTCAACAATAGGTATTCATGAAATATTACCATTAAATCTGAGCTCTCACCATCAAACTGTAACCATGTTTTCCTTTCATGTGGTCTTGACTTTCCACCTCTATCTCCATTTTCCTGCATCCTAATTTCTCTCTCTATATTATATTTTTATTACATGTGCTTGTTGAATTTCAACTCAAAACCTTTGTCAAATAAGTTAGACAATAAAATTTGCTTCAAATCTCATCCATCACCTAATTCTGCTTATTTTATCATACTAATTGACTACTAAACCTTATTTAACCACATAACTATGTTCATTTAAAACCTGCCTCAATGGGACATGAAAAAGATGGACTCCATATCAATTACTTTTTTTTTTGGAGAAGGAGTTTCACTCTTGTTGTCCAAGCTGGAGTGCAATAGTGCGATCTCGGTTCAAGTGATTCTCCTGCCTCAGCCTCCCTGAGATTACAGGCATGCACCACCACCACGCCCAATTATGTGAAACACTTTGTGGGTCCTTTCAATTCAAAGACTCTTGGCTAAGTTTCCCAATTTAAATTTAAAAAAAAATTAACTGATTCATACTAACTGTATATATTTATGGGAAACGTAATACTTTGATACACGCATACAATGTGTAATGATCAAATCAGGGTATTCAGGATAGCCATCACTTCAAATATTTGTCATTTGTGTTGGGAATATTTCACATCTTCTGTTCCAGCTATTTTGAAATGAGATATTTTGAAATATACAATAAACTGTTCATTATAACCACCCAACTATGCTACTGAACACTAGAACTTATTCCTTCCATCTAAAAGCATATTTGTACCCATTAACAAAGCTTTCTTCATCCCACCCTTCACCGTTCCCAGGCTTTGGTAACTATCATTGTACTCTCTATCTTCAGGAGATCAACTTTTTCAGCTCTCACACGAGTGAAAGCATGTGGTATTTGTCTTTCTATGCATGACTTATTTCAGTTCACATAGTGACCTCCAGTTCCATTCATGTTGCTGCAAATGACAGGATTTCATTCTTTTTATGGCTGAATAGTACTCCATTGTGTATCTATACCACATTTTCCATATCCATTTATTCTACATGGACACTTCAGTTGACTCCATACCTTAGCTATTGTGAATAGGGCTGCAATAAACATGGGGTACAAGTATCCCTTTGCTATACTGACTTCCTTTCCTTTGGATAAATACCCAGTAGTGGGATTGCTAGATTGTATAGGAGTTCTATTTTAGATTTTTGAGAAAACTCCATGCTGTTTTCCAATAACCATTTTAATAATTTACATTCCCACAAACAGCGTATAAGAGTTCCCTTCTCGCCACATCCTTGCCAGCATTTGTTATTTTTATCTTTTTGATAATGGTCACTCTAACTGGGGACAGATGATATCTCATTGTGGTCTTGACTTGCATTTCCCTGATGATTAGTGACGTTGAACATTTTTTCATATAGCTGTTGGTCATCTGTATGTCTTTTGAGAAACTTCTATTCAGAGACTTTGCCACTTTTTAATGTATTATTTGTTTGTTTGTTGCTTGAATTCCTTGTATATTCTGGATATTAGTCCCTTGTTAGATGAATAGTTTGTAAATATTTTCTCTGATTCCATAGGCTGTCTCTTCACTCTCATTTCCTTTGTTATGCAGAAGCCTTTGTTTACTATAATTTCATTTGTCCATTTTGTTTTTGTTGCCTGTGCTTTTGAAGTCTTAGCCATAAAATCTTTGCCTAGACCAATGTGCTGAATAATTTCCCCAGCCTGTTTTGAGAAATCATCATGTATAATTTTTTCATTTTGAATATTTTTCTGTTCTTTTTCTGGAACTACCATTAATCAGATGTGAACATCCTAGATGCCGAGCTATGATTCACTAGGTTTGTATGTAATATTGTTTCTACATACGAAATATCAAGTTCATTTATAAACTAAACACAGTCAATCTGAGCAGTGACTCTTTGTATGCCAATCTCTATCTTTTTGTAAGACTGCTGGTGAAGACAGTCAAATCTACCATCTATTGGTGGTAACAGTAACTTCTTTCAGGGAGGGATTAAGTAAAATTTCTAACAATTATTTTTAAATTGTACTTAATATTTATTGCAGACTTTCAAAAACAATAACAGAAGTTCATGTGCATATAATTTCTTAAGATTTTGTAAACAGAATGGTTTTTCCGGATGAGAATCTTTAAAACACAACATAAATACACATTTTAGAAACATGCTAACCTATAAAGCTGTACGTTACCATGAAAAACTCTGGAATAAGTGGATATATACATCAGGTACCATGAGAGAGCAGAGGCAGAAAGCAGAAATGCAAAAGTAGCTTTTCCTGATCAATATATCCAGAAAATAAAACACAGGAGAAAACTGTATCTTTTTATACAGTCTACAAATATTTAAAGTTTCTCTTGGGATATTCTTGAATCATTAAAGTCCTACATTTGCTAGAAAAATTGGGAAAATATGGCTCAAAGTGGAGAATTCGCTTTAACCCTCATAACAAAAAAAGCTGAAAATCACTTTATGCTAATATTCTCTAAGCAGACTACACATATACTTCAAGCACAAATCTTAAGGCTGGAACGCAAAATTTCCCAATAAATGTATTTAATATATTTAAATATAACCATATAAAATGTATAATCATGATAATCTTCAATAGACTAGCTCAATTCATCTCTACTGCTTTTTTTTTTTTTTTTGACATTTCAAAGATTAAGGCCAAGAATCTTTTCTTAAACATCAACTATCCTATCAGATACTTTATAATCCTTCCCTAAATCAGCTAGTTTTCAAATCTGTCCTAGAAAACATTTCTTCTAGAAATATGCTATATTTCTTACTTCAGATTCTAATTACAATAAACTTTACAACTGAAATAATTCACTGTACTTTGTTAAGTGCTACTGACACTAGAAATAAGTCAATCATAAATTATTACATCAAAAAATTTGAGATAAAAGGAACTATGAGTTAAATATTGCCCCAAACACATCTGATGCCCAATCCACCTACTTTCATCATGAGTTCTTTCAATGTTAAGGGCTCTACTGTGTTGATTCAAGCTTAGCTGCTGCTCATGAAGGTCCACAGGAACAGGGTTTATGCCAGTCCCTTCAAGGTATAACCTGATTCGCTGCCTCCACAGCCACCTTAGAAAAGTGAAGAAAAGGCAAATTATATTAAAATAGAATAAATTAAAGAGTAGACATTATAATAATTTAACCAAATTCAATCATTATAATAAAAAACTAGTTATTCCATGAATAAATTATATCAGAAACACCTAAAGCCTATAGCTTCCTGATCAAAGACAGATTTGAATATTTCTCTTTTCAATTATAATGGAAATACTAATGTGCTTGTAAAAAATCTGCAAAGTAACTTAAGTTAAACTCTATCAAGAACCCATAAAGTCCAAGATACTGAGCTAGAAAGAGCTTGTGCTTTGCTCAGCAAAAGATTATTATACAAAAAAAAAAGCATTCTTAAATTAAAATAATATTGTGTTCAGATGGCTGGACTGGATAAAAATCCCTTCCCACAAATTTTGTAATAATGGAGGTTTTTTTAAACAATAAAAGGAAAAAGGGATTAAGAAACAATAAATAAAACAGTTTTGATTACACCTAAAATTGAAATAACATTTCTGGTAAAAGGAAAAAATCAATCAGGTTTAATTTATAAGTTAATTACTTAATATTACAAGTTTTAATTTCAAAACTTATAATCAATGTATTGAGAGTCAATGGGATAGATTCTGCTAGGTAAGTATACAAAAACATACTTCTACTTGGTAGCTATAAATTAGCCATTTCTAAAGTTGTCTAGAAACTAGAATTATTGGTAATAAAATGATTCTAGAAAAGTCAAGTAGATCTAAGACAACTTTGCAAACATCTATGGGAAAAGCTTTCCCAACTATAAAACCTAGTCTTAGTAAAAAAAAAAAAAAAAAAGTAGTCCAACTTGGCTCTCTCAAATATAATCAGCTAACGCTGTATCAGCTCCTCCCTCCACCTTCCTCTTTTCCTAGTGGTCTGACCACAGAACACATTAAGTAAAAGAAATTTTTACATTAAGTAAAAGAAATCCCACCCCCACTGCTTAAGAAATACTTTTATGTGAGACAGATACAAGGAATCTCAGCATGGCTGGATTAAATCTGACTCTCAATCATTGCTAGATGGGAGATAAAGATAAAAAATACAAAATCTCAAAATTTAAACACTCAATTTTAGCCAAAGTTTTAATTACCTTTCCACTACTGATAAGGACATGTAATATGGTTAAGAAAGTAGAGACATGGCTGCTATCTCACTGAAGGAGAAAATACATCTCTTTATGCAGTTAGGCCAACCAATATTTGTCAGGGGTTTTCTCCACAATTCCAACTGGACAAAGAGAAAGTAAATTAGACCTATTCGTGGCTCAACTAATGCATTACCTTTTATGGCTACTGTTATATCTATGGAGCAATCCAAACATTATTTGATTGGTTCTGGTTTGTTTGTGTTTGTTTGTTTTGAGACACAATCTCACTCTGCTGCCCAGGCTGGAGTGCAGGGGCAGGATCTCAGCTCACTGCAAACTCTGCCTCCTGGGCTCATGTGATCTTCCTGCTGTAGCCCTGCAAGTAGCTTCAACTACAGGTGCTAGCCACCATGCCTAGCTAATTTTTGTTTTTGTAGAGACAAGGTTTCACCATGTTGCCTAGGCTGGTCTCAAACTCCTGAGTTCAAGTGATCCACCTGCACTGGCCTCCCAAAGTGCTGGGATTACAGACGAGAGGCACCATGCCCTGCCTGATTTGTTCTGTTTTTAACAGCATTATTAATGGCACATACTTATTAAAATACTTATATAAGAACAGCAGTAAGAAATTCCTACCTGAACTCACCACGATAGAACTTCTGTAAGGCTTCTGGGAAGGAACGTGTGTATCGAACAGGCAGGCATAAATGACCCTCAGACCTATATTTTAACAGGAATTTTTTGTCGATATAAAGAGGAAAAGAAAAAAGGTGAAGCAAAAAAAATTTAATCAAAAGGTATCACACTAAGCTAAAAAACAAGATACAAAATTCTAAAAATTTCTACTCTGTATTTCATTTTTTCACCACAAAATATGTTCTTTCAACAAAAACAAAAAGATTAAATACAAATAGTAGTCTACATCCAGCTTTAATGCCATAATACATAATAATATTTGAGTTTCTACATTACAATGAAACTAAAAATAGCAGAAAATCTGCTACTGACTGATTACCCTGTAAATCACCACTAACGGTACAGTGGTATTCAAATTATTACATCATTTACCTATTAATCTTCAAATTTTTATTTCAACCTTTAAATCACTTAACTATTAACTTTGGGCAAGTCACTTTAGCATCAGCTTCCTCATCTCCAAAGTCAGGATAAACCAGCAATCTCAAAAGGTTATTCTGAGGAATTAAAGTATTTATTTCAAACGTTTTGAACCATAATCCCTTTTTAAATGTCATTTAAGATATCTTAAGTCACTAAAAGAGAACTGAGAAAGCTTAAGCCAATGTAATCATTCATTTACTCAAAAATATATAAATAAACTCCCTTAAGGAATTCATAGCTTTATGTGGAAGACAAATTAAAACAAATCACTACAAATTATAAGGTGGTAAGATTGCCTATTGGCTGGTATAGATGAAAGTATGTGGCACCTAAAGATGTCCAGAAGGCTCAATCATCATCATTTATATGATACCTCCATCGTGAAGAAAAGGCTGAGGGTAGACTTAGCAAAACAAACTCCTGATAATAAATGTAAATCAACTTCTAAGTGTGAAGAGCAGAGAACAATGTTTTTACAAAGTTGTGAATAGTCTATATCTTTATCTGAGCAGCTCAACACTGAGGTTAAGAAAGGGTAGGCCAAGGCTTTTAAATTTTTATATTCATTGTAATACTTCACAAAACGTTAAGTATATAAAAGGTATCAACAGTCATTTGATAGAATAATACCTGCTGAGGTCAACTGCAAGTCTAAAACCCCTGTAGAGAAGACTCTCTCATGAGGTTACAGTTAGATATCAGCTAGGGTTGTAGGCATCTGAAGGCTTGACTTGGGCTAGCACAACCATTTCCAGGCTTGCTCACTCACATGGCTGCATATTGGTGCTGGCTGTTGGCAGGAGGCCTTAATCCCTCTCCATGTGAGCCTCTCCACAGGGCTGTTTCTGAGTATCCTCATATCGTGGTGGTTGTCCTACCCAACAATGAACAACCTTAAAGACCAATATAGATGTTGCAATACCATTTATGACCCGGCCTTGGAACCTATACATTCTCACACCATATTATATTGGTCACATACGCCATCCCTGATTAAATACTGGGGGGCAAGGAGGTACATTAAAGGCTACCTAAATACTAGGAAGCTGACTACCACATGCCCTCTATCCCATTTTGAATATTAAGTTTTCAAATGTTGTGATTATTTACCAGGCTCAGTGGAGTGGCTGTAGAATACAGAAGAGATGGACAGAAATTATACATTTGATTTAGATGAGTCCATGTGAGTGAGCCATCTTGAAAGTGGATCCTCCAGCCCAAGTCAAGCCTTCAGATGCCTGCAGGCCAATCTGACAACTGCTTATACTCAGGAGAGATCTCAAATCAAAACCACCCAGCCAAAACGCTTCTGATCTCCTGACATGCACAAACCATAAGACATAATACACTGTTATTGTCATAAGCCTCTATGTTTTGGAATGAATTTTTATGCAGCATTTGACAACTAATAAAGAGGATAAAAAAACTTAAGTTGAACATTAACTTCAGGGCTTTTTTAAGGACTGTGAGGCACCAACATATTTAAGATAAAGAAGTTAGACAGCATGAAGTATACACAAAACTAGAAAGCCACTTAATATATCTGCCTGGAGGCAAGAAGAGAAACCAAAGGACTTCTAAAACCTGTTCTAGGTAGAAAATACAGAAGAGATGACAATATTAACAATCTCTGCTTGCCTGCTTCAAAGGTCCCACAAATTTATAAATATAAAACCAGTTTTCAAAAGAAAATATAGTTCAATAAGCTGTATAACATATGATCACTAAGGTTAAGAATCTTTTACCTTAATGATATAAAAATAAGCCATTAAGAAGTTCTGAAACCCACACGCATCAACACTGATGGCAATCAAAAATTAATTACTGAACAAATATTCTCGGTATTTGCATGTGTGGGAATATTTACTCAGCTAGATTGGGGTTCTATCCCTATTCCCTGAAATCATTTAATTAATCATTCATTTTTCAAGTGTTTACTACCTAACAGCTATGTATAAAACTATGCTAGTGAGAGAGAAATTAAAATACAAGGTCCTATACTCAAAGAATTTATACTCTAATGGAAGAGACAAATAATTAAACAGAAAATAAATATATGGGGATATGTGCTTTCTGTATAGGGAATTACAATGTAGGAGAAACACCAGAGTCTTGAATAAACAAGAACCACAGAAGTGAGTAAGTGGTGTAAGGGTTACTTTTGACCAAAAAAACATACAAAGGCATGGGTGGGTGGGGTAGGGTGGGGGAACATGGGCTTTCTGGAGGACTCTTTCACCTACTCTCAAATCATGTCCTGGGTCTTATGTATCAACAAAGCTCCCCCACCAAGAGTAAAAGCATCCCTGTGTGAGCCTCTAATTAGCATGTTTGTAGATACTCATATAGTTACATTTTGCAGTTCGGAACACCCTTTTAGAGGCTGATCCTAGAATGGTTAACAAAAATACATTTTTTAACCTAAAGAATGTGGACATATGAGGACAGATAAAACTAGAAAAGCAAATAGGCAAGAGATAGTGAAAGATATTATATCTTACGCTAAGGAGTTTGAAATGTATCCTGAAGGTCATGGGAAACTCTAAAAGACTTTAATAAGGAGTGGATATATCAATTAGATTTGCACTTTAGAAAGAAGACTAAGGCAATGTGTAAAGTAGAAGTTAGAAGGAGACAGACTATAAGCTACTTCAGTAATTTAAACAACAAACTGTAAAGGCTTGAGCTATTTTTAGTGGCAGTGAGGATGGCAAGAGATGGACTGAAAAGTAAGTTCCCTAGAACATAGGACCAATTTGATGATAGACTGAGGGAGAGGTAGTTATGGCTTCAGCACAGGTGATGAGTCCATTCATCAAGAATGATGGGAGAGGGGAAAGGAGAGTTTATTTGTAGATGCTACATTTTTAATACCACTGGATACATCCAAAGTAGAGGCCAGTGTGGCTAGAACAGAATGAAGGGAAAAATAATAGGCAATAAGGACAGAGAATGGTAAAGGCTAGATAATGTACAGTCTGTATGTCACATTTAAGGTGACCAACTGTTCCTTGGTTTGCCTGGACTGACAGTTTCCTGGGACACAGGACTTTCAGTGCTAAATCTAGGAAAGTTCCAAGAAAATCAGGAGGAGTTCGTCACCCTATTCATAGTGAAAATAAAAATTAGATTTTATCCTAAGTTAAATGGGGAGCCATGACAAAAAAACCTAGGCAGAGAAGTCACATAATATTATCAAACTTTCACAAAATAATCACGCTGGCTACAGTTGGGAGAAGAAACTAAGAAACTGCAAGGGTAAGAATGGAAGCAAGAAGATCAGTGTTGGAATAAAGATTCTGGAGTCTCAGGGGACTCCAATAATACCACAGTATTAATCAGCCTCTCTGGAGACAATATAGGAATTGAAGAAGAAAAACACCAGTATTTAGGCAGCATCTAAATAGTAAGATCCTTCAACAGAGATACAAAGAAGTAGTCACAGGGATAGGAAGAAAGGGTATCACAAATGCCAACAAAGTACAGCTGAAATAAGAGAGCAGTTAGCACCAAAAACTTCCCAGAAATCAGGTAAGACAAGGACTAAAATACCCAGTAGATTCAGTAAATAGGATATCACTGGTCTCTGTGGGGATCGCTCCCGTTCACGGTGCTTAACTGTACTATGGCCATTTTGAGCTTGAGCCCATACACGTTTCACCTCTCACCTGGAGGCTGTTGAGCTGAGGGAAGGGATGAAGTGTTGATGCATAACTTCTGTAAAATATTTTGGCTACTGACACGAAGAACAGGGCGTGCCATGGCGGTTTCATGAGTCATTGTGCGGGCCTGATATGGTAACCCCTGTCTCTGTAAACATTTTAAGACTCTGTTTACCCAAGTGGGCCTGATATGGTAATCCCTGTCTCTGTAAACATTTTAAGACTCTGTTTACCCCAAGCAGGCCTGATATGGCAATTCCTGTCTCTGTAAACATTTTAAGGCTCTGTTTACCCCAAGCGGGCCTGATATGGTAATTCCTGTCTCTGTAAACATTTTGTTCCTTTGTTCCCGTATTCCTGTATTTACTGTTTAATGTAACTTGTGTCATCAATGAAGAACTAAAAGGTATATAATCAGACTTATGCACACAATAAAACTGCTACTCTGGCATGTTACTGGCATCGCCTGGGTAGTCCTCCAGACCCCACTGTCTGTCTGTCTGTCTGTTTGTCTTCTCTTCCGCGCACTCTCTCCTCCAGGTTGTGAACATCTCCGAGTTGGGGTGAGGCCTCCCGCAGGCCGGGAGCCTCCTGGCAGACGTGCCGGT